>JAYMTK010002674.1:0-13437 GCA_036897405.1 Pelargonium myrrhifolium | reverse complement strand
AGGGTAGTAACTTGATAAATTCGAATCTAACAGGGTAGTAACATGTAATTTCCCTTTTTTTATTTTTTATGGTGTAATAAAATAGGTTAGGTTGATGAAAAAATATGCCTTGAAATATAGGGCAACCATGTTGACATGTATCATAGCATCCTTGCAATGTGCAATAATTGGGCTTTGCATGGAGAGGGACAAGGCTGCATGGAAATTAGGGTGGAATCTTCAACTTCTCACTATAGTTTACTCGGTAAATTTCATTTTTTCTTGGTGTTTGTACGCTTGCTGATAAATAAAAAAAAAAGAAGTTCATTTTCATAACTTGATTGGCATCATAGTTACTATAAATAGTAATATTTTAAGGAATCAAATTGGACTGACTGGTTTGATTGGGGCCCGGTATCTGACCCGGTCTAGTTATTTCCTACTTAATCAGATTAGTGATTTGGTTCAAACCGTTTTTGATTAGTTCGGTCTTAGACAGTAACGAAGCCAAACTTCAAAGTAAGCGTGTGCATAAATTTTTAGCCAATATAGATAAAAACTGAATGTCATCGACCAATAATAGCTGAACAAAAATATTTTGCAGTAATGTTGGTCAAGGCTCATATCCTTAGGGCAAATGCAAAGTTAGTTTTAACGATAATTTGCAGTATATGTAATGGAGGTTTAAGGGTGGTAGGGTGGGCGGCTGCCTACTACAGCCTACCCCTAGCTCCGCTCATGGTCTTAGATGATAATGATTTGGAATCATTGTAGCGAAATGGGCCGAATAGGTGAATTGGTATGACAAATTTGGTTTGGTTTTGATTGGTCCGGGCCTTCGGGGGATCAAGTAGTGAACTAGTAGTGGTGTGGCCGGTTTGGTCCGGTCTAGTTTCCTACTTAATATGGTTATATAGTGATTGAAATCGGTTTTAAGGACTTGGCATTGTTGATGAATGGATCGAGTAGGTGAACCGTTCCGGTTCAATTGACTTAATTTACTAGTCTAATTTTCAAAAAATCAATTTCACCGAGTCTTTTTCGGTTAAATTGTAAGTCATCAAATTGAATCCACTAAATTTTGACGATGTGCCACTTTTAAGTTGAGATGTTGCGTTGCGTCTTCTCAACTAAATCTATATATTTACTTAAAATGTAAAGTTAATTGCATATAAACCCCTTGTACTTTACACGTTTTGCACATGAATATTTTAAAGTTTTATTTTAATTTTTAACTACCATGTACTTTACATGTTTTGCACATGATTTCGCTTGACTTTTGATTTTTGAGTTTTCCGGCGGATTGTTTAAGATTACGGCAAGCCTATGAAGTTTCCGGCGATATTTTGATTTTTCCGGCGAGTTTTTGCAGTTTCAGGCGATAATTGGTTGCCGAAAACTCGCTAAAAACTTCAAACATTATGTGTTATTGAATGTTGATTAAGGTTGAAGTGAGCATTTCTGAAGAAATAAAAGTTTTAGGTCATGTGCATGACACATGATCAAAAAAGTTGAATATTCTGTGACGGAGAGGCCCCCGACATTGTACATGGTAGTCAAAAGCTAAAATAAAACTTTAGAGTATTCATGTGCAAAACCTGTAAACTACATGAGGTTTATGTGCAATTACCCTCAAAATGTATCGTCTTCGTTACTGTGTTTAGTGTTTTAGCCCGCGACATGTTCCTATTAATCTGTTTAGCACACGGTCAACTTTTAACACGACAATTGCACCGATTGCCATATTTAATTGTTTTGATTGACTTGTATAGGGAGCTTTGGCATCAGCTGCATCATTTGTGTTAATTTCATGGGCTGTTGCAACTCAAGGCCCAACCTATCCATCTATGTTCAACCCACTCTCTCTCATTCTTGTGGCCATTTTTGAAGCTCTCATTTTGGGCCAACTGATACGAGTTGGAACGTACGTATTAAAAATTTGTCTTCGCTTACTATGTAACAAGTTTTTTTTCTTCATCTTTTCATTACCAACGATGTCTGAACTAATCGATTTCATTAAGGGTGTCCATGGATGACCCGCCTGTGGGTGAATTTGGTGACCCAGTTCGCACTTTACAGACGGGTTGGGCCACCCGTGATTTGGGAAATGAAATCGATTAGATGAGACGTTATGATTTTGACCTCGTTACGTTAAAACATTTTTTATTCATTGATTGTGAAAATTACACAGCATTTTGGGCATGGTTTTGATCATAATTGGGCTCTACTCATTTTTGTGGGGAAGAGGGAAGGAGTCGAAGAGCTTGCCTCAACCGAGTGAAGTTGCCGGAAATGTAACCCTAGAACCTCCCGCCGGAATCGTTATCACGGTGACTGCAACGGTGAGCGCCTTGCCGAAAAACGGGGACATCGAGCATATGGCCAATGAAAGAGAGAATCAGATGGAAGAAAAATGTTAAATAAATAGATTTTATCGACATCTAGGAACCAATTATTTTGTGTATCGCATATGAACGCGATGAAAGTTGAAACTCGTTATTTTAGTGTAAGCAAACGTTGATTTCTGGATGTACTTCTAAAAAAAAAACTGTTTTAAAAATTGAAAATAAATAAACTAGTTTGGTACACACGTAATCATCTTATATTAAAAATCTCGTAGTTAACTACTCTTATTTTCTCTAAAACTGCAAACACGTATTTCAATTAATGAAAAATCACTAACGTCGTCTACTGATCGCACAAAATAATCGTTTTGCAATTCGTTACACTTCAAAAAAATTCAAATAGATATATTTGAACCAACAAATTTGGAAAGGAAAAAAAAAACAAACAAGAAGAAGAAGAAGGAAATGGGTTCAACTAGGGTTGTTCATTTGACCCGGACCGGACCAGATCCGGTCCGACCCAGAGAGAATTTCATAGTCCTTTCCCAGACCGGCTCGGAAACTCGGTGGATCGGACCGGTCCGGCCCGGATGGTTCACCTTTTCTATATCATAAATATTATATATAATTAAATTCTAGACATTTTATTAGAAACCGGTCCGGGTCCGGGTCTGACCGGGTTTGGACCGGACCGGACAGACGAAGAGAAATAAAGGACCGGAACGGATGAGTCCGGTCCGGTCTAAAATGACAGCCCTTTCAACAATTAGTTGTTGTTGTTGTTACTTTAGGGTAACAAAACCGTTCAGTTTTTGACATTGCGATGACGTAAAAATTAAAAATATGCCTCATCCACGTATTAATTTGACAAATAACAAGTGTCAACATTAAAAACCGAACAATTTATCGTACGTAATAAAATGTGACAACAATAAAATTAACAATCTCATCAACTTCTTTATGGTACATGGAATAATGTTTGGTCACCACTATTCACAACTTTCGGCTGAGAAAAAAAGGAGTTAAATTCCTTGGGCACAATGACCCACCACACTAGTAGATTACTAGGAACAATATGGTGTTGTGAAATAATAATTTTTAAATGTTTTATAAAACAAATTATAATACAATTTCTTATAAAACAAAAATAGTTTTTTCTTTTTTACTTTTTTGACGCAAATGGTGAAATTGAACCCAATTCCGTTAATAATCAACAGAATACAACATACATTAATATAAATACCAATCGTAATTAGTATTCCAAGCTTGCTTAAGCGGTAAGCATCTGAGACTGAAGCCACAAATTTTTAAAAGTAGACCATAATTTTCTTAACCATAGCCACTAAACTACCCTTCATTGACATGGGTCATGGGTGGGTAACTAAGGCGCATCGAACCCACTGATGCTTTCCGAACCACACCCCGACTAGTGAATCTGGTGGGCTCTCACCTCTTGGACTTAGGTTTGTCGAGTTTTCGAGTCCAGGACCGAAACCCGTCCATACCTGATTACTCCGTGCATCGGATGACTACCCGGAAAAGCAAAATCTCAAAAGGTATAGTTTTAATTCCTCGAAATAAAAAAAGTTTTAAAATTTGAAACACACAACTTAAATAAAAATATAAGAATCCTTAAAATACATATATGAGAGATAAAATAGTTTATATGAAGTCAAATCAATGATAACATGATTGGAGGCCGATTCTGATGATGAGTGTAGTTTTGGATAAAAGCTCGGGTTTCGATGCCCGGGCTAGGGAGCAGTTCCTTTTGGAGTGGATCCAGTTTTGGGGTCGGGTTCATGGATCGCTAACCCAGGAGGTGTCATGCATAGTCATTCATTCAGAGAGGGATGCTTAGTTAGTATAAGCCGGGATTTTAGGGGGGATGTCGCTTGTCCAGCAACATAAGTTAGTGGTGACAATACTAGAGTTGACCTTATCGAGACCTTGATAGATATAATTTATTGTATTTAAATTTGATATTGTACCCAAACTGTTACTGCATTAAAAAAGTGTCGTCTTGTGCGCCTTTCACCCTAAAAAAATCATTGATAACATGACAATACAAAAATATTTCTTTGATTATTACAAATATGCCAATTATGTAGTGTTGGTATTCTACTAGCAATTTTTTTTTCTTATTTTCTCTATATTTGTTATCAAAAGATTTTCCACTTCAACCACCATCAATACTTTCCAATTGATAATGATTCCATCTTTTTCATTTCTTTTGCGACTACCAAATGAACAATACTCATATTTGTTAGATATGATATGATTAGTTTCATATTGAAAATTGGTAAACTAAGGAGCACCCATTTGTATAGTGAGTTCTTTTTTTTTTAGATCACCGGTTTAATTCGGTTTGAGACTTAGTCATAGTTAAGTCTTCACCTTTCTCCATAAAATTAAAGGGTAATTATATATTACTACTCTATTATATTCAAATTTATCATGTTATAACCCTAATTTTTTTTTTTTTATCTTTATGTTACTATCTTGTTATATCCAAATTGTGTTTCCGTCCATTTTGTCCGTTAATTTTAACAAAATTTGAGTCTCTAACAGGGTAGTAACATGATAGAAAAAAAATCTAATAGGATAGTAACGTGATGGAAAAAATCTAACATGGTAGTAACATGATAAGACAGGGTATGTAATTACTCATAGAATCAAACCTGATAGCTATTCTCACAATCTTAGTCTACTTCGCCAACTAAGCCACAACTCATTAGTAGTTGTTCATATTTTTTAGACAGTTCAGTTCAACAAGTTTAAAATCAAACTGGACTTAATATAGTACGAGCGTACAAATCACACATATTTTTGCACAACATAAATTCAAATTTATTGTGCACAGATTAGAGGTGGCAAGAAGTAGGGTCGAGTTCGGGTAGAAAACATCCTAATCCTAACCCAACCCTATAGGGTATTCTTAAAAACCTGGTCGGGTTAGGCTAAGGTCCAGTTTCGAGTTTTAGATATAAAAACATAGTTTTTTTTTTTTTGCAGATATACTCAAAATTTGTACAACATTATCCAACACCAACCCGCTCCGATTTGTTTTAAGGTTGAAACTATCAAACCCGAACTCGATTTATTTAAGGTTGGGTTGCGATCGAGTACCCACATGTACAAATCCATTTTGTCAGCTCTACGCAAATGATTGATGATGTAATTAATATTTTCTGTTAAAAAGTCTTTTTGATTAGGGTCCAATATATATCAGTTGACTGATATAACTTTATATCAGTCAACTGATATACATTTTACCCTTTTAATTATTATAAACAATAACCTTTAACTCCTTAAAAGTATTTAACAAATACTTTCAAAGCTTATAAAGCAAACTTTCACTTTACAATTTTTTTTTTGAAAGTATTCACTTTACAATTTTAAAATCCAAGAAAATCATGGCCATGCAACATAGAATAAACAAAAAGAGGCAGAGATCTTCTACGAGTGACGCGAACATTATCGTGCAATACGCCGACGTGTCGCTCATCCACCGCAGAACACGCAACGGCCAGGATTCGTTACGAATAAAGCGGGAAAAAGAAATAAAAAATAAAAAAAAATAACTGCCAGCGTGTCCGATTCCGAGTCGACTCAGCGACTCGTATATATAATTAGGATGGTACGCGAAAAGACAACAGAAATGAGATTGTTCGTTATTCCAATCCCTCGTCGCTGTGTTCACGTTGTTGGTGGTTCCGGTGGTTGCTCCGGCGGTGGTTCCGGCGACGCCGTTGCATTTTAGGGCGGTGGTTGTTATTTATTTACCGATTTGCCATTACCCATTTTCTCAAACGCCCTCCTCTGTTCTCAATTTGGTTCCTCTGTTTTTTTTTCACTTTTTTCCCTCTTTTTTTGGGGCTGTTTGGGGGCCGAGAAAGTGAAGGAAAATGAGGACGACGACGATGCAGAGGAAGAGAACGAAGGGGAGGATCTCGAGAATCGGGAGCTATGCGATAGCGTCGTCGATTAGGAACCTACACCAGCCTTGCATTACGTGTACCACCTTCAACATTTTGGCTCCAATCTACAAGCGCGTTGATGATCAGGTCTCGGATTTTGATTTGGTTGGTTTTTGTGGTTGATTTGTGAAATGGGTATTGAAAAAAAGTTGAAATTTGGTTTTGTTGTTTTGTGGGTTTCAGGATCCGAAGACGCGAGAGAGGGATTATAAGGCGTATTGGTTGGCGAGGAACAACAAGATTTTGGATTGTTTGTTGAATGAGAGATCTTCTATTATTTGCCTTCAGGTTTGGATTTTATCTGTTTGGTTGTGAAATGAATAGGAATTAGAAAATAAAGTGTTAAATCTTGATGTGATTTTGTATTGTTTGGAAGTGTAAGTTATAGCGAATATGTTTACTTTTAATGTTGATTGTTGACGTTTACAATTCCGTTTAATGACTTCTTTGATAGTTCGATTTGGTTTATTCATGTTTTGAGTTCACGTGCCTTTGTAAGTATAAGTTATAGCGTTTGTGAAATGAATAGGAGTTAGAAAATAGTGTTAAATCTTGATGTGATCTTGTATTGTTTAAAAGTATAAGTTATAGTGAATATGTTTACTTTTAATGTTGATTGTTGACATTTACGAATCCGTTTAATGACTTCTTCGAACTGGTTTATTCATGTTTTGATTTCATGCAACTTTTTGAGATGAGTTTTGATATTTACGTGTATTGTTTAAAAGTATAAGTTATAGCAGATATACTTACTTTTAATGTTAATTGATGACATTTACAAATCCCTCAAATGACTTCTTAGATTTGGTTATTCATGTTTTGATTTCATGCAATTTTTTTATATGAGTTTTGAGTATTTTTGTCTTGGTTTCACATAAATTTTTGAGGCTAACGTAACGACGACTTCAATTTTTTTTTTGAAGAAATGCATCTTCATTGTCCAATTCCGTAATTTTTCAGTTTTGTATTTCTTGAGGATCATAGTTTCCAATAATTGTGGTGTTTATATTCAAATTTTTGAATGGTATAGGGTGCAAAAAGATTTAACGTATATATGTATATGTATTTATATTGTTTGTTTATATGTTTTATGGTTTTGGATTGGAGCAGGAGTTTTGGGTTGGAAATGAAGAACTTGTGAGATTGTATGATAAGAGACTTGGTGACGCTGGTTATATCAAATTTCAGCTTGAAAGGACCAACAACCGTGGAGATGGTACGATCTTTCATTTAATTTTCGTATTGCTACTTTTTTTAGTTATACTCCACTGAATCTCAGTTATGATTTTGAGGACTTATTAAGGTCACATGTTCAAGGTGTAGGCCTAGGTGTTAGGCCGACATTTTCTGATTCGATGAAATAGGGAACATTCATAAACATTTGGGTTGTTAGTTTTCGAATTAAATGTCGTTTTCCGGTTTTAATGGTGTGTGTGGGTAAGGAAGCAGAAAAAGAAGTAGTTATGAGGGTAGGAGAGAATTTATTTTTCTTCTTTTATTCCTTTTTTTTTTCTATGGAAAATTTGGGTATCTACTTTTTGATCCATACGTTTTTTCCTTAATGATACCACTTCCTCCGTCCCAAAATGAGTGTCCACTTTCCTAAGTTTTGTAAAAATTAAGGATAAGTTAGTTAGGATCGGACATGTATTATGTTGAACCTAACTAACCTGGATCACGGAACATTTTGGTACAAGGAACAGAAATGGAATGCAAAACGTTAAGATTTTAGAGTTTGGAACGTTGGGGGTAGACTTCTTTGGAATGAGAACGTAGATTTCTCGTTCCTAAACATTTAGTAATAACATGATTAGTTGAATAGTTCTCATTCTTACAACGGGAACATAGATTGATGCACGTTCTGGAACGAAATGTTCCGGATTGGAGATTGCCACTTAGGTAGCGTTTTCTGGTAACTTAGGTTGTAACTGACTTAAGTGATCCTTTGTAGTTGACTATCTTAGGTCTATTGTCATAACAAGAAAGGAAAGTGGACGCTCGTTTTGGGACTAAGGGAGTATATCATTGCCGTTTTCTTTGTGTGTTCCTATTCCTACAAGCTTAAGGTGTTCTTATGTTGGATTCAACAGGACTGTTGATTGCTGTCCACAAGGACTACTTCAGAGTCATTGACTACAGAGAATTGCACTTCAACGACTTTGGAGATCGAGTTGCTCAATTGCTACATGTAGAATTAATTGCTCCCTTTTCAAAATGTCGAAGCAACAATGTTCGCCAAGAAATTCTTATTGTCAACACGCACTTGTTATTTCCACATGATTCTAGTCTCTGTTTAGTGAGACTGCAACAGGTACGTAGGTTATGTGATTACGGGAATGTTTCATGTTCTTTCTTTTGTTCCTCCATTCACGTCTTTAAACTTGACTTTTGTACTATATATTCGTGTTTTTGCAATAGGTCTACAAAATCTTGCAACACGTCGAATCTTACCAAAACGAAAACAAGCTTAATCCCTTGCCAATCCTATTATGCGGGTAAGTTGTAACTTTTCTCTTGTTTTGAGAAGTTTCGTGTGCTTGCTTCAACATATCAAGGTAGCGTTTGGGTCAAATTTTTTGTTCGGGAATAGGTATCAAGAATCGGATTGAGAATGAGATTCTCATTGTTCATGTTTTGATTAGGGTTAGATTTTTTTTTTGTCCCCTAGACTGTTGAAAAGTATGAATTTTAGTCCTTTGTAAATCGGTTGAGGACTATTGTTGACCCGTGAAATGACATTTTTGCCCTTCATTTCCACTTTAATAATTCAAAGAAATACATTCAAATGAAAAGAATCTAAAAACAAAGAAAAACTCGTAGTTCTGTATTCTAATCTACGGTTTAGATTTTTTGTCATGCAACTTTACGAGAGAAACTTTGGTTGAATTTTGCGTCGATGTCTCAGATATTTTTGAGATGAACATGAATATGCATCTTATTTACTGGATTTGTCTATCGGTGGAAGACCATAGTTTCTGAAATTTGTAGGGACATTTTCATTAAAAACGATATGTAACTACCTTTTCAAGACTATTTTTCAAAATTCCCGATAGTACAAGGAGTCGCAGAAAGATTTAACACTCTATATCATAAATTTTTGTTCATGCAAATGGCTCTAACACTATAATTTTGTACTTCCCGCAGTGATTGGAATGGAACCAAACGCGGGCATGTATACAAGTTCTTGAGGTCACAAGGATTTGTATCATCATACGATACCGCTCATCAGTACACCGACGCAGATGCACACAAGGTCACTATCTTATAAATTTCTTTCTAGGAATTCGATTTCCTTTTGTCTATCTATGATTGAGGCCAATGATTTTCTCATGTTCCTTGTTTTTTCCCATGTAGTGGGTCAGCCATCGTAATCATCGAGGGGACATATGTGGTGTGGATTTTATATGGCTTCTTAACCCAAACGCATACAGAAAACTTTTGAAAACGAGTTGGACTGAAGCGGCATTTGGCATGTTCAAGGTCAGAAATATATGTTCTTCTCATTTTCCCGTAATAGAACTTTATATACACAATATTTGGCGTGATCATGTTTCTTGTTATGAACGTGATGATATGAACCTTCGGCGATAGATCAAATTCTCGTAATTTCAAGAATAGGGTAAAATACTTGTTTAACGCTTGGGTGAAGCTGTAGTTTTTCATTCCTATAAAGATCCTTATGCCGAGCAATTGATTTCAAGATTGAAAAGTGAAATCTATAGCGAACTGTAGTTATACATTCCTATAAAGATCCTTATTCCGAGTAATTGATTTCAAGATTGAAAAGTGAAAGCTAGAGCGATATGCTAACAATCCATTGATATTGCACTATCGTGTTTTCTCGTCAGCTCTATCTGACAGTGGATTTTTCTCGTTTCTAGGATATTTTACGAAGAGCTTCATTGACGGAAGAGGACGCGTTTGCTTTTCTGAAGTTCGATAACCAATGTGATTCTATTACCTACTCGGATTTTTATAAAGCACTACAACAGGTGTGTTTAAAACTTCCTTTTTATCGTCTTCCATGTTTTATTATTAACTCGTGCTAGTACTAATCTACTAATGCTTTGTCGTTCTTCAGCTAAATTTGACAGGCCATAGCTACGGACTCAGCGACGAGGAGATCAAGGAATTGTGGGTTCAAGCTGATGTAGATGGCGACGGTTTTCTTGATTACAAAGAATTTAAGGTAAATTATATCTACGAAATGCTTAACTTTATAGTTTTGCTCAATCTGGTAGTGTCAGGAAAGTTTTTCAAAAACTGTTTCCCGGGTTTTACCACCAAAGAGCCTAGGGAAATTCTGCATTAATTGCATATGTCGAATAACATGTACTTTTGCTGAATCTGGTAGTGTCGGGAAAGTTATTCAAAAACTGCATCCCGGGTTTTATCACCATAGAGCCTAGGGGAATTCTGCATTATATGCATATATCGAAGAACTTATACTTTGATAGAATCTGGTAGTGTCGGGAAAGTTATTCAAAGACTGCTTCCCGGGTTTTATCACCATAGAGCCTAGGGGAATTCTGCATTAATTGCATATGTCGACGAACTTATACTTTGATAGAATAACAAATTTAAAGTATAGGAAGTTAAGTTCTCATTTTGATTCTGATTCTTGGGTCCAATTACCGAATAAACTATTCTACCGATTCTTGGGTCCAATTACCGAATAAACTATTCTAATCCAACCGTTATATACCATATAGTTCTCTCCTTCGTGTAACTAAGTTCCGGTACTAAACTTTTGTAACAACGACAATGCAGCAACAAATATGGAACCCTACATGGTCCGAGAAAAAAGATGCACGGGACAGCACCACCGAGGGCAGAAAGGAGCAAACCATCGGATTCAGCGTAGAAAACGCCGTTCTCTTCCCTCCCGAAGTGGAAAAGGGAAGATGGCCCGAAGACTATTCCCTCTCCGATCATGCTCGTCTCACAGTTGTACTTTCGCCAATAAGCATGCCGTGCCCTCAACTGATATCCTCAAGAGCAACATAACACAAGCCGGGTTGGACTCAAAAGATCAATGAATAAAGCTCGAGAGCACGAGAAATGGTAAGTTTTTGTGAGATGATCCCGTAAATGACAGCCCTCGGAGATTTTTGGCCAAGAAAGAAACTCGGGTCTGTAGAAGACTTTTGTAACGGGTCAATGGTTCAAATATCGTTCTTCGATCAGACTCGTTGGAAGGGCAATGAATGTGGAAAATGAGCCCTATAACACACGCTCGTGCTCGTGGCAATTATACGAAAGGTACCATTTACGATCTCTCATTACTCTTTCGTGTTTTCGGATACATTAAATGGAAAAAAAAGGGGATACAAAGAAACATAAAGATAGAACAAAAAGATTCACAGTTTGTATAGTTGTGGATACATATAATGTATGTGTAGCTTTGGTAACAATCACCTTTTTTGTAGCTTGGAATTGAAAATGTGTACATATTCTTGAAAAAGTTTATGGAAAAAAAAAGACACGTAATGTCACGCTGGTTTACAATCTCATTATAATAGTTTCATCGATGAATCCTGTTCTGTTGGAACTGACAATTTGGGTCGTGATTTGTGCACTGACACGAACATGTTCGAAAGCCAGAATAATCAGGTTCGTGGTGACAAATCAACTCTATTGTGCACTAAAAATCTTAGCTTTTGTCAACAAAAAAAGAAAACAAAAGCTATCATTAGAGCCGGCAAAATTGACCCGCACCTGCGGGCACCTGCAGATACCCACAATCCAATTTTAAAAATATCGGGTTCGGATTTGATTTTTTTCAACCCTAAAAGGTCGGTTTAGGGTCGGAGCAACTTTCTAATGCATTTTTATCATGGTTTATGCTCTTTTTTCTTTTCTAAGTTTTCTTCTTCTTTTTTTGTTGACAAAAGCTACCATTAGAGCCAGTAAAATTGACCCGTACCTGCAGATATCCACAATCCAAATTTAAAAATATCAGGTTTGGATTTGATTTTTTTCAAGCCTAAAAGGTCGGTTTAGGGTCGGATAGTAGTTTGAAATTTTCGGATCGGGTCGAGTATACCCGTTGTTTGACCCTAACCCGATCCAAAGACCCTATAGGGTCATGTTAGGATTAGGATATCTTCAACCTGAACTTGACCCAACCCTACTTTTTTCTATCGGGTTCGGATTTGATTTCTTTCAACCCTAAAAGGTCGGTTTAGGGTAGGATAGTAGTTTGAAAATTTTGAACCGGGTCGGATATACCCGTTGTTTTGACCCTAACCCGACCCAAAAACCCTATAAGATCAAATCAAGATTAGGATATTTTCAACCTGAATCCAATCCGATCCTACTTTTTTCCGCTTCTAGCTACCATGTAAACTTTTATTTATTTATTATTATTTAATAGGTGGCAATTATCAAATAGCTTAGGCCTCTCTTTTTACTTTTTCCAATGGTTTTTTCATTTTCATGGCTCAATGCTAAAGAATCTTAGTACAATTTCTTTTGTCTCCCTCTTTTTGAATAACTTTTCTTTTCTTTTCATCATGAGAACAAAATTGACACTTGATTTATCGTCTACGCGGAAATTTTTGGTACGTTACTGATAAAACGAATTGCTCAAGAACATGTACCGAATCGAATATGAATTCAAACACGAAAATAAAATCTAGAGGGTAAAGATAGAGTTTAACTGATTTCACTGCCACCGACTGCATCTAACAATTCGTGCATGTGTGTTATACCGAAAGTCGACAAGTGCTAGATGCAGCAACACAAGCACGGCACATATAGTTATCGTACCGAAACATTGAATACGAACGATACACGTCAGACAAATTTAACTAAGTGGACCTGGTTGACACGCAACGCCACGCCGAAACACGTTTGGCATGACAACGACAACACTTTTGGCACGACACAGTCGAAAACTATGCAACGTAATTACAGGAGGGAACATAAATACTTAATCGTGTTTGCACGTTTCAAGACTCGACACAAACGCAACACAATTACAAATCTAACGAGGTTGATCAGTAAGGGTTAAATGTATATCAGTTAACTGATATAAAGTTATATCAGTTGCACTAATGAGGAGGTGACACCTCATTTAAAATCATGAATCCGGACGGGTCGCTCCGCTCCCCCAAATTCACTTGGATGGG
>JAYMTK010002673.1:0-13438 GCA_036897405.1 Pelargonium myrrhifolium | reverse complement strand
TTTCCGTCCCAAAATGAGTGTCATTTTTCCCTTTTTTGGTTACTTATGCATAAATTGTCAATAGCATCCTTATAACAAGTTAGTTAGTTAGTTAGTACCCTTAACACATGATCATAGGGATATAAAAGTAAATACACCGCTCTAACTAACTTTCCCTTAATTTTTCTCGAAATAGAAACAAGGACACTCATTTTGGGATTGAGGGAGTACTGTCTGTGCATCTTTATTATAACTTCCCAATGCCATTGAGTGACATGCTGATACATCTCTATATCCTCTCCTTAAAGGCTATGGTTCTTCCTTCCCCGACACAATAAGCTCCAAAACCGATAACATAGAATTACCATCATAATGTATGAAACCAAGGAAATTGGTAGTACCTCCAAAATCATTAAGACGGGTTTCTGACATTTTTTCTATTCTACGGGAGAAAGTTAGAGATATATACCTTCTGCACCATATGAGTAGGTTGAGTCGGTGTCCACTGGTTGTGGCTCTAGCTCCATGCCGATGACGACCACGGTGAAGAATGGCATGCCCCGGAACATGGGAATAATCTAAAATTTCCTAATAAAATTGAAAGATAAATAAAACACCATCAGATGAGTCTTTCACCATTCACAATGAAAGAATTTAAGGGAAAAGGTTGCATTCAAGATTTACAAATTTGTACATCCTTTGCCTTTCGACTTGCCAACAGAATAAAAAGCGGTAGCATGAAACTTCAATCAATTTTATATATAGACTTTGATAAAGATATAATTTGCATTGAAAGGTGAGACGAATCTAAAACATGCCACCAGATAAAAGTATAGCCCGGGTAGAGGATAAAAGTTAAATGGCATTCACGATTTGCATACCTCGGGCTGAGTTTCTGTATTCACATGTTTATCACACCGAACGCCTCGAAAGAACAACTCTCCACCTCTGAAATCTTTGCCCAAACAAACATTTAAAGTGACTTCTGAGTCGTCCACATGGAAACCTACAAATACAAGCTTTCACATCTCATCAGAGCTAATAAAACCATCACTTTAACAAACAAAAAAAATCTTCTAATATTCCTTTAATTTGCTTCCAATAAAAATTACAACATAGGTAACCAGCTGGACTATTATTAATTTACGAAAGATGGCAAAAGAGTATTCAATAAAGAACCTACCAAGATCAGCATCCCTATCAATCCCATATTCTACAACGAAACCATGATGAGAATCCAGTGAAGATCCACCAACTTCCGAGAAGAAAACTACATAACATTCCAAACAAAAATAAGTTAATTCATAACTAACTCTGATTCCAATACATTGTCTAGTATATAAATCTATGATGCAAGATACTTACCCTTAGAAATGGGACGTATGAAGTCCTGCATCAGATCATTTATCATCTTCTCTAGGCCAAAATCATCAAGAACGGCACCAAACTTGTTCATAGTGTTTGGCCTCATGATTCTGAATTTTGTCTCATGGACCCATCGCTCAAAGTTTTCTACCTAAGCAATCAGAACCTGATAAGAAAATATAAAAGCTAAACTACGACAAAATATATAGAAGTTTCCTGGCAGATAAGTGGAGGAATGATAATAGGTACCTCATCTAAAAATAACTGACAAATACGCGGCTGAAGCATTTCAAATTTAAAAATTCCAGGAGATGGTTCAGACATTATACTTCTAAAACTTTCCTCTGTGTTCTCCCTGATTGCTTTGAGAAATGAGGGGACAAAGAAGTTATCCGGATGCAGAGTATATAACTCCTTATGTTTTGGCTGCACAGTGACAGAGCAATTGATTTATAAGTAATTGGAGGGAAAGTTAAATCTGAAATGAATAAAAAGACAAGACCAGGATCTCATAAGTATCATAAAGCCAACACACCTCATAGTTCAAAGTGATTTTATTTCTGTATTCTCTATGCCTGTGCACCTGTTTACATAGAGTGGGCAAAAAATTAGTCAATAGTTACTCGGGAAATATACAAGGAAATCATTCAGATCATGACTACTGCAAATAACACGCAACAAAACACAACTTCCATATACAAAAGCAAAAAATTGACTGTAAATTTTGGGCCAAATCTCTCTCCCTCAGAGGTAACAACTGATATTTTCACGCATTGTCGGCCAAAAGCAAAGAACTGATAGTACATTTTGGGCCAAATCTTTCTCGAAGACCATTGTTCATTGAACTTGAACCAAACATACGGTCAACTTCCTTCGCTTCTGATATCTCAGAATCAAACCAAACAAAAGGACACAAAAATTAATAAACACAAAGTCAATCAAACCACGCTGTCATCTATCAAAAGATCCCAACCATTTATGCACAATTGCACATACAATAAATTTACACAGAATTCAATGTCATGTTCAATGTTAACAGCACAAACAAACAAAAATACACTTCCTTCACTTCCAATCTCTCAAAACCCAATCTGATAAACCATAATTCACCATATCCCGATCGATTTACACAAAAATCAATGTGTAGAAATTCTTAATTACAGTGTTAATCAAAACACTTTGTCAATGATCAAAAGATTGTCTTCTCAGCTATCAAACATCCCAACCATTTATGCATGTACAAGAAATTAGCACAGGATTCAATGTCATGGCCAATATTAACACTTCTTTCGCTTCGAATCTCCCAAAACCAAATCTAATGAACCATAATTCACCATATCCCCATTTACACACAAAACTCAATGTCATGTTCACTGATAACACAAACAAAACAAAATTACACTTATTTAGCCTCCAACCTCTCAAAACTCAACCTAATAAACCATAATTCAGACACAAAAGAGATAAACAGATTGTTTTTTTCAGCAATCAAACATCAAAAACTCTTATACATGAACACGCACACATCGAAACCCAATCTAATGAACCATAATTCAACATATCCCCATTTACACACAGAATTCAATGTCATGACACTGACAAACAATAGAATTACACTTCTTTAGCTCAATTCTCACAAAACTCAACCTAATAAACCATAATTCAAACACAAAAACGATAAACAGATTGTTTTTTTCAGCAATCAAACCTCACAAACTCTCATACAAGAACACGCACGCATCGAAATGCTAATACTTACACGATTCCTTTCACCTTCAGGCGAGTACCGGAGCAGAATCTCGCGCATGTACTGCACCTTGGAGTCGCGAGGCACGTTGAGCAAGCTCGGAGGCAAATACCGCTCGAGCGAGCTGAAGATGAGGGGACTGAAGTCCAATTGGAGGTCCTCGTAGCTGTCCGGCTTGTGATCGGCGTTAGGGTTCAGTCTCAGCCTGTGCGTGGCGTAGGACGGCAATACGGCGCCGTTTCCGTTCCCGGCGCTCGCATGAGCTTCGTTTCTCCGGCCAAACGACCCGTCCACGGACATGATTCACGGCGAGGAGTGCGCCTGGTGATCGATCGGAGATCGCCGGAGGCGAATTACGATGGCATTTTGGGGATTGAATTTTCGAATTCTAGGGTTTGGTGAGGAAGAAGATGGAGGTTGTTTGTGGTGCAGGTTAGGGTTTGGTGAGGCTATGTAATAGATTCGGATCTGGATCTGGATCTGGATCTGCCCGTGGTGGGCGGGTGGGGCCCGAGTGTGGGGACAGGTGATGATGTGGCATTTTCTGGATTTTTTTAGTTAATTAAGGTTGAATACCATGTGCTAACACTCATTTGTAATTTACTACCATAAAGTACAAAATTAACAATTCACTACTTTGGACTTTCAAAACCTTAACAAAATGGTTTTTCATCTAACTGTCGTCGGTTAAAAGTTGAAAAGACGAAAATAGCTCTTACATTCCACTACCATGCTATTTGCAACATTTCACTACCATGTAATCATATCAGAGCCGACAAAATGGACACGTACCCGCAACCTAATCCTACAAATATTGGGTTCGGGTTTGATTTTTTCAACCCTAGAAAAATAGAGTCGAGTAAGGGTCGGGTCGGATATACCCGCTATTTTATACCTGAAACCAGTTGGTTGACCCAAACCCGACTTACCCGAATACCCAATAGGGTCAGGTTAGGGTTAGGGCATTTCGATTCGAACCCGACCCGACCTTTTTGCCACATATACTTCATACTTCTAACATTTCACTAACTTGTACTTCATACTTTTAACATTACATTGTCCTACACTTATGAAATGTTAGGGGCATTTCCGTCTTTTCATCTTTTAACTAACGGCAGTTAGACGGAAAATCATTTTGTTAAGGTTTTGAAATCGGGGTAGTGAATAGTTAATTTTGTACTTTACGGTAGTGAATTGCAAATTACGTATAGTACAGTGTAGTGAACTGCAATTAACTCTAAAATTTATGATTTTTTTTTGAAAAAAATTTATCCTTCAACTTATTTATTTAGTATTGAATTGGTATGTAATTTGAACCTATTTTGTTTTGAATCGGTCTGATTTATATTGGTATTGTCAAAATTAGATTGACGTGACAACAACGATCACGTGATGTTTAAATTAACTAAATTTATAAATGACAAATTTTAAATAAAAATTTGAAATTGGGGATAATTACACGTTACTACCATGTTATATACACATTTTGCACGTTACCACCCTAAAAGAATTTCGTTGCACATAATTACCCTAAACTACAAAAATTTTATTCCGTCAGTTAATTTTGACGGAATTTGACTATATATAAAAAGTTTAGGATAGTAACGTGCAAAATGTGTACCTTACAGAGTAGTAACACGTAAAAAAAATGAAGGATATTTAGATATTTTTAGGATTTAACGGATCGGAAAAAAGATAATTGTATCTAACAGGATAGTAATGTGTAATTATCCCTTGAAACTGCCTTTAAAATTTTAGATACAATAGTATTGGCTACATTCCACCGATTAGAAAGTATATTCTCAAAAACAAACTTATTTCTATCTTTACATATATTTTAAATTTCATGCAACACCACTTAACAGAAAATTATCGAAAAAGACTATTTTGAGTCCAAATTTGAAAGTTCATTAATCATTCTAGTTCAAAACAAATTTTATAGACTAAATCGGATCCATACACAAATATTTAAGGACCAAATTAGGCTTTTAAATTAAAAGTCTGAATAGTCGAACCGAGTGATATAGTTACATATATATTTTTTTTGGTTTGCCCACTGATTCACCGGAGCTTTGCTCCGACTACATCCAGTTCGACCCGTGTCACGCAATAGCTTTAGTGGGTGGGTCTCCCACCGGAGTTTTCTGCGTACACAAAAACTCGATCCCGAGACCTCAGAATTCGAGTTACATAGAATTTTAGAGTTGAAAAAAATGGATCAAAAGAGAGAATTCATTCCAGGTAATTTATTCCATTTTCAGTTTTCGCTAAACAAAAACAACTACTACATAATAATTTATTTCATGTCTTCAACTACGGTTATAGAGTGCTCTTCCTTGCAGCTATTATTGTCACCCACCTGAAGAGTAGCAAACAAACTATAAGAAAAAAAGAGATACATTTGATAAAACAACATGAATAAGATGAGATTGACTGTTTAGTTGAGGAAGCTCAAAACATTATATGAAACCCGTTATTGAAATGTAACACTGATAGGGATGGCAATGCAACCCAAATCCGACGGGACCCTAACGGAGCACGAGGCGGGGATTCTTTTCGGGGCGTGAGGCGGGGACAGGGCAAGAGAAAATTCTCCGATTGGGGAATTAGACAGGGATGGGGTAGCCTGGAGTCGGTAAAATGGACCCGTACCGCAACCCGACCCTAAAAATATAGGGTTTGGGTTTGATTTTTTTAACTTTAAAAAATCTGGTCGGGTTAGGGTCGGATCGAGTATACACGCTATTTTATGAAGTTCAGAGCATACCTTATAGCCGGACAACCTATGGTGGATTCTGATAGCCCTAATATTGGCTTGATGTCCACTGTGAATGAAAATGCTCATGTGGGCCTCATGAAGAAACAAGGCCCAAGTTATTCTTTAGCCCTCTCATGTGGGTTAACAAGCCCATTACCATCAATAAATAAACAGGAACACGGATTAGCACACATGGGAATGGGAGAACCAAATTTTTTTGAAGAAAATAATTCTTCGTGGATCATTGATACAGGAGCTACAGACCACATCACGTGTCAAAATAATTCTTTACGCAATATTGAGTCTGCCTCTCACACGTTGCCTGTTCAAATACCGAATGGAGAAGCAGTTGATGTAGAAACTGTGGGACAAGTGAAGCTTGACAACAATTTAACTCTTAAGAGAGTTTTGGGAGTTCCTAAATTCCGTTTTAATCTAATGTCAGTTAGCAAATTAACACGTGATTTAAATTGTTCATTGACATTTTATCCGGATTTCTGTGTGATTCAGGACTTATCCTCGAGAAAGCTGATAGGAGCAGGAAGAGTGCGAAACGGGCTTTATTACTACTTGGAGCCAAGAAAAGTGGAGAAAGCACTAGTGACACAACAATCAGGAGATGTGGAATTGTGGCATCGGAGATTGGGTCATGTGCCGGCTAGCCGATTGTCTTTGGTACCCAACTTACCCCCGCTTTCTAATAATAGAGAAATGTCGTTGTGTGATGCATGTTGTAGAGCAAAACAAACTCGCATTCCTTTTCCTACGCACGTCACCAAATCATTGCATGTTTTTGAATTAATTCATTGTGACATTTGGGGGCCGTACAGAACACCGTCATTTTCTGGCTGTCATTATTTTCTTACAATAGTAGATGATTTTAGTCGGGCCACCTGGGTATATCTGATGAAATATAAATCTGAGACACGCCTACACCTATTACAATTTTTGTGTTGGGTCCGAACTCACTTCCATAAGCAGGTCAAAATTTTGCGCACTGATAATGGATTAGAGTTCATTCACAAAGAGCTAGTTGAGTATTACCGTCTTAATGGGATGGAACATCAGACAAGTTGCATAGGGACCCCACAACAAAATGGCGTGGTAGAGCGAAAACATCGACACCTTTTAGAGGTGGCACGAGCACTACGATTTCAAGCAAGTCTGCCAGTTCAATTTTGGGGTGAGTGCGTTCTTACAGCCGCGTACCTGATCAACAGGACGCCACTTTCTATTCTTAAAAATAAGACTCCTTTTGAGATATTGCTTGGAAAGAAACCATCCTATAATCATCTGCGATGTTTTGGTTGTTTATGTTATGCTCATATACAGACACGTGACAAATTTGCCCCTAGATCGCGTCCGGGAATTTTTGTTGGGTACCCACATGGACAAAAGGGGTATCGGATATATGATATTGAAGCCAAAAATATCTTCGTTTCTCGAGATGTTCAATTTTGTGAAAATAAATTTTCTTGGTCTCAAGTTTCAAATATCCCGCAATCCATGCAAACTCCTTTCTGCCAACCACAAATGGATTATGTTGTCGATCCACCCATTGTGCCAGTGAGTACCATTCCAGCTAGCCAAGGAGTAAGAAGTACCAGTTTTGAGTCTACGCCAGATCTGCCTCCAGAAAATGCTTCAGAATCTGCGCTCGATCCACCTCAAGAATTCCAAGTTCCAATCGGAGCGGATCAACCAATTCAGATTGAAAGTAACTCAACACTTCCGGCCAAACGAAACAGAAAGTTATCCACGACTTTGTCTGGTTTCGAGTATACCTTGCCTCCTTCTCTTGCTCCGCCTAAGCCCGACTCGCATTCTTCTCCTCCTGCGGCCAACTCGACGGTACATCCTCTATCTCATTGTATTTCTTATAAAAGGTTTTCTCCCTCACACACAGCTTTTTTGGCGGCCATCTCTTCAGTCGATGAGCCAAAAACATTTTCTCAGGCAGTTAGGCACACTCATTGGAGGGAAGCTATGGTTAAAGAGGTTGCAGCCCTTGAAGAAAACAATACATGGGACCTCGTTCCCCTACCTATTGGAAAGCGAACCATTGATTCCAAATGGGTCTACAAGGTCAAATATAATCCTGATGGCAACATTGAGCGGTATAAAGCTCGACTAGTCGCAAAAGGCTACACCCAAATTGAAGGTGTAGACTTTAATGAAACGTTTGCTCCGGTTGCAAAATTGGTCACCGTCCGTTGTCTCTTGGCAGTAGCTTCTGCCCGAGATTGGCCTCTTTACCAGCTCGATGTTAATAATGCCTTCTTACATGGTGACTTGCATGAAGAAGTATATATGAAAATACCACAGGGATTCGCTAAGCAGGGGGAGTATCGAGTATGCCGTCTACGCAAGTCCCTTTATGGACTCCGTCAGGCGTCGCGAAATTGGTATCATAAATTCACGACAGCTCTCACATCTATTGGATACAAACATTCTCATGCAGATCATTCACTATTCACATATCATAATGGTGCTTCTTTCGTGGCAGTTCTTATATATGTGGATGATGTAATAGTCACTGGGAACGACATTGCACGCATCCAACATTTAAAGCAATACCTTGATTCCAAGTTTCGCATAAAGGATTTGGGTAAACTCAAATACTTTCTTGGGATTGAGGTGGCTCGGTCACCGGTTGGAATTGCGCTAAGTCAGCGAAAGTACACTCTTGACATACTTGCAGATTGTGGATTCACGGGATGTAAGCCTGCTTCATTTCCGTTGCAACAACATCATCATTTGTCAGCAAATACTGGTACTCCATGCGATGCAGGACAATATAGAAGACTTGTGGGTCGATTACTTTATCTCACCATCACTCGACCAGATATCAGTTATGCTGTCCACATCTTAAGCCAGTTCATGCACTCTCCAAAACAACCTCACCTCGATGCCGCCTACAATGTGTTGCGCTATCTCAAGGCGAGTCCTGGACAAGGAATTCTTTTGCCTGCGAATAATTCCTTATCTTTGCGAGCTTATAGCGATGCAGATTGGGCAGGATGCCCTGACACACGTAGATCCACCACTGGTTACATTATTTTTCTTGGTTCATCGCCAATTTCTTGGCGTTCTAAGAAACAATCGACTGTCTCGTGCTCCTCCGCTGAAGCTGAATATCGAGCCATGACCATCACAAGTAAAGAAATTGTCTGGTTACAACGACTCTTACGAGACTTGCAAGCACCGCAACATGAACCTGTTCCTTTATTTTGTGACAACATAGCAGCTCTCCACATTGCGTCAAATCCGGTTTTTCATGAACGCACTAAGCACATAGAGATCGA
Source organism: Pelargonium myrrhifolium (assembly GCA_036897405.1). NCBI lineage: Eukaryota > Viridiplantae > Streptophyta > Magnoliopsida > Geraniales > Geraniaceae > Pelargonium > Pelargonium myrrhifolium. Next base: position 4,284 of record JAYMTK010002673.1, on the reverse strand, counting down.
TTGTCATTTTGTCCGCGAGCAATTGCAAAAACAAACTCTCGCTCCCCGAGCCATAGCGAGCAAACTTCAGTTGGCAGACATATTCACTAAGGCACTTGGTCGAGACCGCTTTCATGAGTTGCTTGGCAAGTTGGGCATTTCAAGTCTTCATGCGCCAACTTGAGGGGGAGTATTGCAGTATTAGTGCCGCAATCACATGCACCATTCCTTCATCTCAGCTATATGATTGATTCAGTAATAATCGTGTAATTATTGTCATTATTTTGTTCCCTTAGTTATGTATCAGCTGATTGTATATATATGTACTCCAATCTCTTCAGTGAAATATACTAGAAATCATTTATCATTTTATTTATTTTCTTCAGTTATGAGCATACATTAGCAGCACAACAACCTACGGACTATTAGAGTCTTTCATCATCTTTGGACTTCAAAATTTTGGAGGAGAAATGGAAAGGTAACTCAATTGGTTCTGCTAATTTGAAGTTTTTGGCTGTGATGCATGTGTTCATATCAATGACTAACAATGACAATATTAACTCAAAGTCATGAAAGTGCACATTTATTAGATACAAGTTGATGACATGGGATAAATGTTATAGAATGAATTCCAATAAAATATTAGAGGTAGAAACTTTGTGTTCAATGAATATGAAACTTATAAGAATAGAGTTGCTGAGAAGTCAAATTTAGGACAAAAACTAAAAAAATGAATGTGGTTGAGTTAGATGATACTTTTGGAAAAGATTAGAAAATATTGTTCAATGAGAAAAAAGAAGTCATGAAAATAAACAATTTTATTTTTCTACATTGTCAATGAGTGTTAGAAGATTGGTCGAGTAAAAGACCTCTTATTAGTAGGTATTCACCTTCGTCACAACACTTTTTGTTACGGATTATAAAGAAGTTTAGATATTTGCATAAGATGCTAAACAATAGGAGATTACCACGGAAGAAGAAAATAACTAGATATTGAAGAATGAAACTTGGGAGTTTACCAAGTTACTAGTAGGGAAGATGAAACTTTAGAACAAATGAGTTTTTAAAATTAAGAAAAAGATAGATGACAACAAACGATACAAGGCTAGACTATTAGTAAAATCATTTGCATGAACAAATAGTAGACTGCAACAAGATATTTTCTTTGATAATACTCAAAATGACAACAATTATGCTCATTGTGAGTAGAGTGGGTGTGTAAGATTTACATCTGAATCAAATAGACGTGAAACAACTTTTTTTGCATGGAGATCAAGAGTGGACACATATATGGATTGGTATGAGAGTTGAATTGTGAAAAAGAAAATGGTTTACAAACTTAGGTTTATGACGGAAGTAAGATTTAATAGTTGTGTCATGAATCATTGTTTCTACTTCAAGCAACTAAAAACTCTTTCACCATTCTTATCATCTATGTTGATAGCATGATCAAACATTCATGAAATCAACAAATTCAAAATTCATATGATGGACTTGAGAGAAGTGAAAAATATTCTTGGCACGAGTAATACAAGAAACTAGATATAAAGAACTTGGACACCATCTCATGATAAGTATATAGAAAAAGTAGTTAAGAGATTCAACTTTCTGGATGCCAAGATTTCGAACACTTCTTTTGAAAGTCTTATGTACGTCATGATGTGCACAAGATCAAACATTAATTGCTCATGTACTGGAAGTTGTGATCATATTCACGTCAAACATGGTGAAAGAGTAACAACTAATTAAGTAGCTCATTCTCTACTCAAAATGGTTAGAACATCGAAGGTTTGGAGAGTGTACACATGAGAGACATTGAAATCATTGCGTTGAGTTTCTATTGTACGATTGCAAAGTTTGTGACTTTGTGATCATCATTATAATTTTCAAAGTGCATTCCGTAGATATAGACAATCAAATTAAACCAGATAATTACGTGTACAATTTCTTTCTCGTTGTTGTTTTGTTTTATGGCGATTTGATTGTTATCTTGTTAGTATTTTTGATTAGGAAGATACCGTTGTCTTTTAAGGTGCAACTTTCCACATCAAATACCGGGGAAGACCACCAAAAATGTAATCACAAAATACTTAATATTATGTTAAAAACCAAGTCTCCTCCTTTTCCTCTACAAACCCAAGTCTGTTAACATTTTGGTGGCAACCCGAATTGGGTGACCCGACACCGTATACTAAAAATAGCCGAACAACAGGAAACAGAAAAAACGAACCGGGTGGGCCGGTCTAGATATTACTATCATCATCTGCTTGCTTTATGTAGAAACCTGGAAGAAGCAACGAGCGGTGGGAGTGAGTGTGAATGAATGCGTCGCTAACGAACTCGTCTTCTTCTTGCTGCTCACAACCCTCTCTTTCTCTCTCCTCCCTCACTGCCTGCAATGGCTGCTTCCAACTCCCTCGTCGCCACCCTCCCCCATCTCCGCCCATCCTTGAGCCCCAGGGACGATAGGAGCCCACCAAATCCAATCCTGCGCCGTCGTTCCACTCTGCGACCTCCCTTCACTCGATTCGATTCCCACCGTCTTTCCGCAAGGTAAACTTCAATCTTCCTCCGCTCTGTTCAATCTTTCTCAATTACCACCAAAACGTGTGTAGTTGCCAATTGTCTGAACTGATTACGTGAAGGAAGCAGAAGCTCCGAATCAGTCATCGCAACTATTTATGTTGTGAATTGTGCGTTATTGTTTATTGAAAATGGTTACGTGTGTCAAGAAGTAGAGAAAGATAGCTGCCTACTTATAGAATTTGGATATATCATGTATGTGTTTGCGGATGGATGCAGCTCAGTTGCCAGTGCCAAATTTGTGAATTCTATGAATTTAGGGTTTGAGTGTTGCATTAGATAGTTATTGTGTGTTTGTTGCGTAGTAGGGAAATTAATTCTGAACAGAATCCATTTTTGAATTCGTATTTGCCTATTTCCTTTCCGAGCACTGGCATGCAGGATATGCATACAAATGCACAAAATGCTTGTGGTTATGTGGTGTTTGGTATATCAAATTATATTAATTGGCACCTGTTGCATTGGGTTGTTGTGGATGAAGGTCATATCAGGAAGTTGGAATCAGCAGGCCAGGGTTTTTCAGGAAGAAGAATAGTAGTTGGAGACGACAGTCTTTGATTGTTGGTGATCTAGTTACAGAGGAGCTCTTTCCGGAGAGGCATAATTGTATTTCTTGCTCACTTAATCGCGCCAGAACTCGTCCTGGTTTTAGAAGATCTTTACCAGGAGTCTTTCTTGACAAGTCTTCATTTCGTCTCTCCAAGCATTTATTTGGTGATTCCTCTGTAAGTAAGCTACTAGAAGTTCTCTCTATGGATTCAGTTTCTGACCTTTACTAAAATGCTATATGGTATATAGAAGTTACATAATGATTGTTTTCTCTACATAGGCTTGCCATATTTGTCTGAGATGGTGGTATGCTGTAACTTTCTGGTACTGTCAGTCCTTGCAGCTAGTTTATTTATTTATTTTTTGCTTGAGCACTGATTCTGTTCTGTGTGTTTCTGTTATACTCAATGTGAACAGTATTTTCTATTCATTTGTTGGAATTATGTTTTGGTTTTTATATTTGAAATCTTCCTGGTAGCCTATTATAGGTTTCTGTAACTCAAAAACAGTAACCGTACACCTTGCTGATGTGTGTAATAGGTTTGCATTTTCTTTGGTGTGATAGGATGTGCATTAGAAACTTAGAATGAGTTACTTCTTGTAGAAGGGGACACCTTATAGGATATATTTTGACTTTGCATATTGTAGTTTATCAGCACATGATAAATGTGCCACCGAAAATTACTGATATCTAGTTGTTAACTTGTTATCACAATTTAACAACTGACCTCAACTGACCCTTTTCTTTCTTCCTCTTGCTCATTAGTTCCAAGACTTTTGCTTGACTAATTTTAGTTTATAAAATCTCCAGGGGAAGTTTATTCATGTTCCTTGTGCAAGTGTGGGTCCAGATGAGCCACATGCAGCAAGTACAGCCTTGCCAGATGGTATACTTGAGAAACAGGAGTTGGATATAATGTTTCCTGAACTAGAAGGAACAGAACTACAGGCATTTTTTAAATCTCAACTTCCTTCTCACCCGAAGTTGTACCGAGGACAATTGAAAAATGGGCTCCGATATCTTATTTTACCAAATAAAGTTCCACCAAACAGGTATTTTATCCACAATTATGCGTCTCGTGCTTCTAGGGATGATACGTTTTGTAAGATGTATCTTTCCGTGTTTAGTTAGTCGAATATGCAACTGTAATGGTTTTAGGAAGTGGATATGGT
>JAYMTK010002672.1:0-13440 GCA_036897405.1 Pelargonium myrrhifolium | reverse complement strand
TGATGTATAATCGTGTACGTTTGAGTAGAATTATGATTGCAATTATATGCATGTACTATTATTTTATATTTTAATATTTGAGTATAATTATAATTGTTTCAATACTATAATAAATTTTTAATAACTATATTTATTATAATATATTTAAAAAAATAGGTAAATATATTATTTCCTTGCGTGCAACTGCAACGCAAGAAGTACAAACTAGTTAGTATAACAAAAGACAAAAGGAGTAGAGCGAGGTAGGGACAAAAATGCAAAGCATAGTGCAGCAGAAAAAGGCGGGGTGGTGGGAGATAGTAAACAGTAGCAGCAAAGAAACTGAAAAGAAGGATACGGCAATGGGAATGGAAATTGAAATGGCCTCGTAGCTGTAGCTACATTTATACAGAAGCGCGTGATGGTTCGCGTGGTCATCGATCACAACCCCCAAAACTGTCTGCGTCTTCGTCTTCGTCTTCTTCTACAACAACCAGAGGCTTTTCACTTTGTCATTTTCATCACTGCTAATCCACTATTCAACTCACTCTCACACAATTACTGTTCTTCATTTTATTTTTATTTTATTCTACACATTTTAAATTTTGAAATAATACAGATGCTTCCCCTCAATTTACACAAATATTATTATTTTTATGCATCAAATTGAGGCTTGCTGGTCTACCAACTGGTGGTTAGGGCTTGAATAGAAGCATTTCAAGCAACAAAACAAATAATCAACTACCAACCAGCACTGTGTATTGTTGTTGCTTCAAGAGCTTAATTTCTAGCAAGATTATGGTTTTGTTTTTGTCTCACGCTATCATAATCATAATAAACCCGAGTGATTCATCGGCTGCAACAACAGTGTTTTTAATTAAAATATTTGGTTGCGGTTGTTGTTAGTGTTTACCTGTTTATTTTATTCGTCTGATTGTGGAATTATATTTTAGTTTATTATTTGTTGTTGGAGTGGTGTCAATGTTCCAATCATAGCGAGAGGTTTGGCTCTGTTTCTGGGTATATCTCTTGGGATTGGGTCTGTCTCCATTTTGGTAGAATATTTTTTTTAAAGCTCTCTCAAATTATTGCACCCCACACCCATCATTTCCTTTGGGGCTTTCAGTTTCAGGTAATTCTTTTCACTTTTTTTTTTACTCTCCTCTCTTTTCTGATTGAGTTTATGAGTTCTTATGATGATTATCTTCTGTACTTGGGTGGGCTTTTTGGTTCTCCAATTATTTGTTTCTGATCCTTGTGTAAAAAATTAGTAGGGCACAAATGAACTATGTGATGATGACGATCATCATCATAGTAAAGGAACACATCATAAGGGTGTAAAAAGGTCATTTTTTACTGGCATGATAGTTCTAGGACCTGGGCTGTTTTCATTGATCTTGGGCGTTCCCTTTGAGTATTCTTGAAGTTTTACTTCTTCTGGGTCTTTACTTTGATTTTACCCTGTTTCTGAATGAGTAAATTATACTTTGTCCAGTGTCAAATTTCTTGGATAATTGCAGGTTGGATGATAGTTATAATCACCGAAATAAGAACAAAACCCCATAGGATGAAAGGACTTGCTTGGTATACAAGTTACTACTGTTGTGTACCTCTGTGAATTTAACCTAGGATATTTATGAGTTTTCTTCTGGTTCTTCACTGATAATTCTTAATTTCTATGGCATGATTATTCTTAGTCTGAACTCTGTCCAACTTTTGATTCATTTTCTGCAGAGCTTAATACTTTGTTGATGTCGTTTCTCCACGTGGCTTTGGGTTTATCATGGTTTCAAATTTGTTACTTGCAATACTAAAATCCCGATGACCATATGAATGTTCTTTTCATGATAGAAGTTATGGATTGTTTTATGCATTAACTTTACCCTTCATAAATCTGTTGGGGGTGATTCTCATCTTTGAATCAACTATAGTTCCTTGCTTCTAGCATATGTTACCTCCTGAAATCCAATTGCATAACCTTCAATTCTGGATTTTATCATATCATTTGTGAATTACAGAGCTTTGCAGTTATGTTCTTTTCTTTTTAAAGTTAATTTCTTAGCTTATTTTTTTGGGGGGGGCATCAGCTGTTCCATAGGCAATCATCCAACATTGGAGAGGGCGGCGTTTGTCATCCATCCCCTAAAATTTGACCTGAAGCTCTTTGCACACAAAGTTAAAGATGGCTACTTATTATCCAAATTTAGGCAATCAAAGGGACATCTTGCCAACTCAATATTCAGGCGATCAGAAACTTGCTTCATTTCCTGAATCACTTCTCCATTCCAGTAACATGATGATGTATCTGAACCAAGCTACTTCTGCTGGGTCATACTCTATGATGTTGCCTGGCAGTTCTATGCCCCTACAGGACTCTGTGGAAATTCCATCTGTCGGAGGCAGAAATGAGATGATGTTCATACCACCTACAAGTGACACAAGTTATGGGCACTTAAATAATTCTGCAGGCGATCCAGTTGGTAGTTCTGTTAATGGTGATCCTCAAGTGGTTCCAAGGATGCAGCTAAGCATTGTGGATGGTCAACATAATATTCAGAGCCAAGGGTTATCTCTAAGCCTTGGCACACAAATGACATCTGCAGTTTCTGTGCCTTCATTTCAATACCAATATATGAATTCAGGTTTCCCTTCATCCTTCAGTGCCCACCTTCCAACCTCAGGAAAAGAGACACAATCTTGTCAAGGTGATGGGAGCAATAAGAGTAAGGAGATGAGGGATTCTGAATGCTTTCCGTCTAATTTTTTCACCAGAGGCAATCACAATACCGTGAAAGAAGAGTCTTGCAACCCTCAAATGCATTCGGGCATGTACCAATATGAGCCAGCTGATTTTGCAGATACTATCTTGAACTCCAAATACCTCAAGGGAACTCAAATTTTGCTTGATGAAGTAGTAAATGTTCAGAGGGCACTGAAGCAGGTTGACTCAAGCAAGCGTCAAAAAGTTCACAGGAGTGGCTTAGATGCCTGCAAGGGAACTGATAGGAGATCTAGCAGTCAATCTCCGTTGCCCACAACTAACGGGACGTTGTCAGATGCTAATATTGAGTCAAATACCAATAGTTCTACTGAGTTATCACCGGCAGAACGGCAGGATTTGCAGAACAAGAAGACGAAACTTTTTTCCATGATGGATGAAGTAAGTTACTGCCTCCAAATCTGTGTTAACCCTAAGGGTTTATATTGTATGATTATTCTTTGGCTTGGATGGTCATATAGTTTCCTGGTTTAGATATTTCCGTCTGGACATCCTCTTCTTTATACCCAATACACATCATAAAATTCAACTACAAAATTACTTGCAGATAAAAAAATCGCTATATTTTGTTAGCCTTCTCCTTGTTTCAACCACACATGAATTGGCTATTTGAAACAAACATAAATAGTGTACCATGATTAAATTTTCTATATTTTGTGCATTTCTTTTTTGATGATTTCATCAGTAATGATCTATGATTACGAAAAAGTGGTTAGATCTCATAAATTAGGATTAGTTTATTAACAGAGCAATAAGGAGTGGGTTTTGAAGAATTTTGAGTCAATTTAGCTTAATAGAGGATATTGTATTGTTCTTTTTTCAGAACATTTATTTATGTGAGCTTTTTTTCTATCTACCTATACTTGTCTAGGAATTACCCTATTTTTATTGAGTTCGAATGGCATTCTTTTACTTTAATATGTGCTTTTATTGAGATGAACTTTGCAAGATTATTAATGATCGTGCTTGTTGCAGGTAGATAGAAGATACAAACAATATTACCATCAGATGCAGATAGTGGTGTCATCATTCGACTCAATAGCTGGGTCTGGGGCAGCTAAAGCATATACAGCACTTGCCCAACAAACAATTTCCCGCCACTTTCGCTGTCTGCATGATGCAATTAGTGGTCAGATTCAAGTAATTAGGAGTAGCCTTGGGGAACAAGAAACTACAATACCTCGTCTTCGCTCTGTGGATCATCAGATTCGACAGCAGAGGGCCATGCAGCAGCTTGGCGTAATGCGACATTCTTGGAGGCCACAAAGAGGGCTTCCTGAAAGTTCTGTGTCAACCCTTCGTGCTTGGTTGTTTGAGCATTTTCTTCATCCGTATGTCAAGAACACTTGCTTCCATATTGTATATGTTAATTACCAGAAATTTTATTGTTTCTAATTGTTTCCTTGGTTACGGTCTTTTGCTAGATATCCAAATGATTCAGAGAAAATCATGCTAGCAAGACAGACAGGTTTGACCAGAAACCAGGTAAAGAACTTGATTAAATCTAAATTTCTGATGATGGATTATAAGTTCATTGTTTTAACAATGGATATCAACGTGCTTGTTTAGTACGTTGGGTACCTCACTTGATCCTTTTTTTTTTTTTTTTCTGGAGATCTTTGAAACTAGAGTGTTCTTTTATGCATGTACTCTGCATTCACAACTATTATTACATTGACTATTGTTTCATGTACTGGAAGGATATCTTAGTTTTTTCAGAAATATTAACATTGATACGAATGACTCTTCTGTCTGATCATTTGGTATTATCACTAATTTTGTGCTTTGATCAGGTTGCAAATTGGTTTATAAATGCAAGGGTTCGTCTTTGGAAGCCTATGGTTGAGGATATGTACAAAGAGGAGTTTGGTGAGTCAGAGATGAACTCCAAATCTATGGAAAGTGCACCCCAGGTGCCTATAGATAAATGCTCAGCATCTGAGGATGGAATAGAGTTGCAGGATGGTACAACATCTGCAGCTCTTGATAACGCCCAACCAGGGAAAGCCCATGACTTGAAGTCTGATCATATCACAAGTATAGAAATTAATGCGTCAACCACAAGAGTGGCGTTTCAAAGTGGTTTTCATAAAGATAATGTAATACACTCTGGAGTAATCCAATTACAAGATGATTTACAAGATGATCAAAGGCCAACAATGGATGACCATAGCCTACTGGCTGCTGCTGCCACAGATGATATGTCAGATCTGAATGATTTTGGAATTGGTGGCCAGGTCTCACTTGCATTGGGGTTGCACCGTCTAGATAGTGATATGTCTGATGGGAGCCATATTAGAGGTAGCGAGACAATGTCTTCTTTTGTGGGACCTGGCACAATGGATTATCATTGCATGGATACAGGAAAGCAACAACACAGGTTTGGAAGTCCTCATCAGCTACACGATTTTATAGTCTGAAAGAATACTTGTCTCTAGCTTCATGGTTTTTAATCATCCTCAGGAGATTATTACTAAAATATCAAAGAGAAAAAGAGAAATATGTAGGATAAACTGAGATGTTACTATTGGTTTTATTCAAACCGCAAGCAGAACAAATATAGATGCACATATCATAGGGTATCAGGCCCACTTGTAATATAATAAAGAGGTTGATGTAATTGTAGCATGTTGTTCAATAAGGAACCTTGTAAAGGTGTTGTCAAGTGTGACATTCATGTATTATCCAAGTTAGAAATAAATGTGACGTGAGAAATTTTGACTTGTGTGTCAAGTATAATGCCTGTGTCATTACCTTCAAATTTGCATTTTAATCTTCAGAAACCACAGCATCTTGGTCATATCGAATGTGAAAGCCAAGTTAATATCTTTTGTGTGCGTGTGTAATTGAGATTGTATTCATGCAGTTGAATATGATATCATCTTACATGGAAATGTTCTTGGTGCAGTTAGACTGTGACCCCTTAGTGGAGTAAAGAAGTATCTGTGCTATGTGAAACTATTTTACCCTCTTGAATGTGAAGAATAGGTTTTTATACTGATTGTCTTCTTACTTTTCAACAAAAGTGTCATTTAATTCTCTCTGATCGCAATGAGTCACGGAAAACTGACTTCTTGCAGCTGGGTCATAAACCCACCCTTCCACCCCAAATCATTGGTTCTTTTGTAAGGAATTTGTGAATCTTGCTAATTAATCTTTAGTGTATGTGCACTTGGTTCTTCAATATGCATCCTCTTCTGACCTATGTATTTTCTAATGCTTGAACAATTACATTTACCACTTCTCTGGGGGTATCCAGCTCTCTCATATATGCATTCTCCTTAAGTTTGGTATATTGTTGTTTATGATCATATAGCAAATATCTGCTGTACATAATTTTCTCATTCTGAGTTAAAAAAGTTTCTTATTTATGAGCAGGTTCAGTATGTTTTGTTTTTATTCAAGCGTATCGAAAATGATTGGTTTTGCCAACACTTGATAGGATTTAAAATTTTCAGTTAGCTATAATATCTGTACAGATTTTGCAAATCCATGTCAAGGATGGGTCCCATGTAATGAGGTAAGTTATGAGGTCCAGTGACTCTCTTCTGTGGCTGCATATAGTAGATGACCTGAAATGGTGGCTAGAATTTGCTGATTTAATTGGTTTTATGATGAAAGACAGGCAAGTTGGGCAACCAAACCAACACTGCATATGCAATGAGAGTGACAAATGAAGGGAAAAAGGGAAGGCAGGGTTTGGCAAATGCTCAACATGTTTACTTGGACTGAATCAAGCAACCTGATAGAAAGGAATATATGACCCTCCCTGCATCACTCTCCTACGCCATTTTTGTTGCTGTACGCTTGCTGCAGCAGGTGGTCAGTCACATTTCTCTCTCACGGTATGCTTCTTTTGTTCCCACCCTTGGTCACTGATTAATGTTCCGTATCCAAAAATTAATTACAACTGCCTGGAATACAGTAATTGATGAAGTTTTATGTAGTTGGTCTTTATGCCAAGTCTCAAGTGTGTTTTTGTTCAAAAATTTCTGGCATTGCCTTTTTGGGGCTTGATTTGAAAGTTTTACTGGAATGGTTGATCTTGATGGTTGAGTAGTGACTTTTAAAGATGTATACCATAGAGTTCACTTCTGTGGGGCTTTGTGGTTGTAATTAATAGAACAAAAGTTAGAGAAGCAGAGAGTGACAAGTGGAGGAGGCCAAAGGAACAAAGATGGTAATCATTACTGAAGCCATCCAAACAGACTAACCCAAAATGCTCCCAGAATCTCAAAAATCTCTCATCACCAAAGCAAAACACCATATCACAGAATCACATTTTGTTAATTTTATTTCTCTTTTTCATTCTGCAACTCTCTTTTAAAAATAAAAATTATCTATGAAAGATTGTGATTTTCAGTGTCCTTTCAACGTCTCTGTTGCATGATTTCAACATCTAAGAGGAAAAAAAGTTAGATATTCTTATAAGGGTCACAGAGTCACAACCAGACAATCTTGTAACTGGGAGTGTGCAAAAGATGGCTCACTTTTTCCTCTTCTTCTTTTTACAGATCGATTACAGCAAACCCAAAGCCCAACCCAGTGAACAGAACAATTTAACATATTCAGCTCTCAGCTCTCCTCCTCTGTGTCCTCTGTCCTCTATTCTCAATGTAGAGAAAGAGAGAGAGAGAGAAAAAAGCAGTGTCCTGTTTCTTGAGCTGAAAGTGCTTTTGAGTATCCCGAAGAAATGTAACCGCAGGCATTAAAGCTGAAGGATTGATGCTTTTGCTTGTTGTTTTATGGTCAGGGATGTTGGGGACCATCTTTTTTTCCTGTCATTTTCTGCAATTTTAACTTGGCCAATTAGCTTTTCTTCTTTGAAGAACTAGCAGAGCCCTATGCCTATGTCTCTCTCTAGCTTCTATAGCTTTCTACTAGAAAGATTTTTTAGATTAGACCCTTTGTTGAGTCACTCTTGCTTTCTCTCAATCTTTATCATCATCATCAAAGGTACTACTCTTCTTGCTACTTGCCACTGCTCTCATACTCATACACATACACATACCCTCTCTCCTTGCTCTAAGCTTCTTGATTTCCCTGCTTAATTCTCATCCTTTAATTTGTTGCTCCCTCATTTCTTGCTCTCATGGATTCTTTAGGTGTATGCTCTGTTCCAAGCTTCTTTCTAATTTGAATTCACAACATTTATTTTCTCCATCTGTACTGTTTCTCTATTCTGTCTAATGCATGCCTTCTGCTTGTGAGTTTGTCCTTAGCTCTTGGCTTCAATTTGGAACTTCCAGTGTTGATTTTAAGTTGCTTTAAGTGCAAGTTGGTACAGATTTCCACTTCAGTGCTTGTAGTCATAGCTTCAGATGGCCTTGTGCTTAATGACCCAACAACCCCATTTCTCTGTACTTGCAATTATAGCCATGAGCCCATGAAAATAAAACCTTAAGCATTACTACTACCCTCTTTCAGTTCTTAGTGTTTCCATTTATTACCTTAGGAAGCTAGCTACCCTAGGGGAATTCTCATTCTTCCTTCCATGAATTTCTATTCGAACCCCTTGGCTGATGATTCTGTGTCCTTTACATTTTTAAGAGACTGACCACCTGTTATTCTCAGCCACAAACTTGCCACTTTCTCTATCTTTTTATTATGGTTTTGCAGGATTCACCCCCAAACCCAGCTTCAAGTATTCTACGCCAATTCATTATCTCCGACTCCATGACCGGCCAAAACCAGTTCGAAAACCAGCATTTCGATGTGTATGACGAGTCTGGTCTGAGAGGCAACAATGCATACTCTCAGTCGCTTGGCGTCTTGCCAAGCATCCAATCCCTTAGAGAAAGAATGTCGAGATCAATGGACCTTGTTCAGGGTCCTACGGTTGGAGAGCAATCTGGGATTAGCCACACCAGGCATTTGATGGATCTTCTTGGAGCAACGAATGAGAACAACCAAGCTCAGAGGCTCTCCTTATCTCTCGGCTCTTGCGTGCTCGTTCCTTCGGTCCAATGCAGGCAGAGGTCAATGACTTCATCAGACCTCATAAACCCCAATTACATGCTTCCTGGTGAAGAAGATAAAGATGATTGTAATCCAGGACTACAACAGCAGCAGCAACAACATCATCATCAACAACAACAACAGCAGCGTGTGAACGATGACTACTCGTTCATGGGGAGCCCGTTTGCTGCAACATCTTCGACCTCATTTAATCGGTCTTATAATTCATCCTCATATGGAGGAGAATCTTTCTCCACTGTTGTTGGGAATTCAAGGTACCTAAAGCCAGCTCAGGCCCTTCTCGAAGAAATTGTGAATGTGGGTGGCAGGGACATTGACATTAGCAGTGAACGAAAGCTAACCCGCAGTGGCAGGAGAGGAGGAGCTCTGGGACTCTCTGCTGAGCTCAAAGCTGAATTGTGCAGTAATGGGATCTTATCAGTTGAAAAACATGAACTTCAAGTTAAAATTGCCAAGCTCATTAGCTTGCTGGAGGAGGTGAGTTCTATTTCACAGCTTCTATATATATATATATATATATATATGTACTCAACTTGTGCTTCTTGAGTTACTGAATATGTATGTTTGTTTCCAATTCTGTACTCTTTGCAGGTTGAAGGAAGATATGATAAATACTACCATCAAATGGAGGAAGTTGTGTCGTCTTTTGAAATGGTGGCAGGTTTAGGAGCAGCCAAGACCTACACTGGCCTGGCATTCCAAGCCATGTCGAGGCATTTCTGCGGCTTGAGAGACAACATAGTATCTCAAATCAACTCGACCAAGAGAAAAATTTGCCAAGACTTGCCAAAAATCAACTCTGGTTTAACACAACTCAGCTTGTTAGATAGAGAGAACAGGCATAACCGCATATCTCTACAACAGCTCGCGATGATCCAAAGCCAGAGGCAAGCGTGGAGACCCATTAGAGGATTGCCCGATACCTCTGTTGCAATCCTTCGTTCTTGGCTCTTCGAGCACTTCCTTCACCCGTAAGTTTGCTTTTAAATTTAGACAATCTTTATGTATCTTTGTGCTCTTCCAAACCATTGACGCCTCGTGATTATTGCACAGCTACCCAAATGACTCGGAAAAGCTAATGTTGGCGTCACAAACCGGCTTGACAAAGAATCAAGTAACTGCTTCACTTGAGTACATTTGTGACTTGGCCTCTATGTTTATGATGTTAATTAACATAGGCACATTCATATTCTTGTCTTCCAGGTTTCGAATTGGTTTATAAATGCTAGAGTTCGCCTGTGGAAGCCGATGATCGAAGAAATGTACAAAGAGGAGTTTGGGGATTCTTCGGAAGAATCGAATCAATTATTTGCTAGCAGTTCCATGACAAGGGAAGATATGACAGATCATGTGGAGGACTGAAAAAATGGCTGTTTGGTAACCAATGTAGGGTGTCCTGTCCTAATATTAGGAATTGCTGTTTATTAGTTTGTAATCAGAAGAAAGAAAGTTTTGTATTTTGTATCCAAGTTTCCTTTCCTAGACTTCTTAGCTAACTAACAAAAATAGCATCAAGTCTATGATCAATTTTAAGATTTTCCAAAATTTGAATCAGGCAGTCTCCAGATTCTTTCTTGAACTAGAGAAGGTTGGAAATGTTTGATGGGTTTGTTAGAATGAGACAATGAGTAATGCTAGTTGATACCAAACCGAAGTCCAAACCAGCCTAAAGGAGGGCTTTCCTTCTTTAAAGGGTTATTCAGTAGGAAACTTCATAATTTTCTTGGTCAAAGTGTGATGACATTTACAAGGAGTTTGTGGCACCACTTATTTTGTCCTTTGATGGTCTTCTTCTAACCATTGATTATGGTTTTGTTGGTGACTTCTGCTTGATGATTTCCTTAGAGATGGAAAATGGATGACTTCTAATGTTTCAACTCGAAGTCATCACACGTGTTGTGAACTTTTGGTGGAACTAGGTGCCATTATCGACGGTAAAGTTATCGATTGTCACAACTACTCATCTTTTCTTGTCATGACGTCTTGAAAAGTCTGACCGATCGGGCCTCCACATTATGAAAGACCATGTTACTAGCACAAATGATTGTTCGATGGAGGGAACTTGTGTGGAGTCGGAAATCCACACATCTCCAGACACACCTATACGCATCCTTTATCAAAAATGGACAATAATAACCTTGAAAAATGACCTTTTCGAATAGGCTCTTATCCTTAGGGTGATGCATGACTACAACTTCTCCGATAAATTTCTTCCAACACCATGGCGGCCTCTTCTAGGTAAAGACAACAAAGGAATAGTTTGTAATGTGATCTCCATAAGAGAATTTCATTCTTACTCTTTACGAAGCGGGCTAACCTCTTGAATATGGAGTTGTCCTCCGCTAGGTCTTTGGGGAGTTGTTTTTCCATAAGATAGCTTAAGATGTCATCAATCAAGCATTTGACACCTCTTCGAATATCCCAGATTCGAATGAGTTTTTCGATGGTCAGAACCTCCAAAATTTGAACTTGCGTGTTGTAGTATTGTAGTATTGAGAGACAATTCCAAAAGAAAATATGTTTCTCTATTGTTTTGTTTTGAGATTTGTCGTATATGGCAATATTCAAACTCCTCGGCTGGAGAGGCGACTCATTTCCAACATTATTGCAAATATGACAGACTTTTGTGCTTGGGCAAACATTTCTTTTGCACTTGCATGCCTTTAGGTAGGTTGTTGTAGTATTGATAGACAATTTTCAAAAGAAAATATGTTTATCTTCTTTTGGGACTTGTCATATATGATTATATGACAATACTCAAACTCCTTGGCAAGAGAGGCGACTCGTTCCCAATATTATTGCAAAGTACGACAGACTTTTGTTGTAGGCCAAGCATTTCATGGATCATGATGTGGTCGTTCCTATGACATATATTTTTATTCTCAAGTATCACAAAATGGATGTAATATATCAGTGATAGAGTAGATACTACTTTTTTTTTTTTTGGATCAAACCAACCAACTTTATTAAGCTAAATCAACCAAAAGAAATTGAACAATATAATTTGGGGCATTCCCCGTAGTAAAAGTAAAACCTTTCACCTCAGAATGTGGGAGGCGAACAAGCTCGTAAGCAACCACATTCGCAAAATGGTGTACATAAGAAAAACTAACATTATCAAAACTTGTAATTAGTGTTAAGCAATCGTCTAGAAGAAGGTATGCTTTACCAACTTCCGACCTGCGAGATTTAAGTGAGTCAAACCACTGTCTGAGCATCGGTCTCCAACTCGATCTTCTTCCACCCAGCCGTAGTAGCCCACTGTAACCGCTCTCGGAGGGCTTAACATTCTGTTACCCTAGGATGAACTGTTGTCGGGATGAAACAACACCCTCTATCAACACAATTACCGTCGGAGCTCCGAACTACCCACTCAAGCCCCGAGCAACCCAAATCGTCAAATATGCAACATCGCAGTTGATTTTCAGTACTCCGTCTTTCGGTGGCTTCCATCTGCTGTGACGAATTATAAGACGACCCCCTAACTTGCGCCTCCACCCAACAATGAAGCAAGTCAACACTAGCCTCAGAGATAACTGCCTTTGGCCATAACTTATTGTTCCATACCTTATCGTTCCGAGCATTCCATATTTTCCACCACAACACAGTCGCCTTCGCTCTTAGCTCCTGATCACATTCCTCTACCAATGCCTGCCACCAGTCCAAGAAATGCATGTCGGACCTGCTGACCACATCTAACTTGAGAAGGTCCCACAAGCTAGAGATAGTCAGGCATAGTAAGAAAGTGTGTTCCGTCGTCTTGTCCTCATGGCCACAACTTGCATACAACGGCTCGACCCCAACATATTTATCTCGAAGGCGGGTCAAGACGGGAAGGAAACTCCGACAAGCTCTCTACACTAAGTGTTTTGTTTTAGTCGGGCAACGGGTTTGCCATAACTTCTGCCATAAATTGGATGATACTGCCCCGTTCTCAGTCTCGTCCGATGTCAATGACCTATATGCAGTTTTCACAGAGAACTCGCCGGTTTGTTCGAGATTCCAACATCACCTGTCCCAAACATCTATATAACTAAGAGGGATATGCATAATAGCCAACCGCTCCTCTAATGAAAATAAGTTCTCAATTAAAGGCCAATTCCATCGCTTTCATTTCGGTTCGAACAAGCTACATACTTTTGCTTGTTCCCAACTTGTCGGGCTTGAGACGTAATTCCGCCATGCCCGAAACCTATTACCCACTGATCATTATAAATACTAATGTTTCGGTCATTCCACACCCTCATAAAGCTTCTCGATTTGAGCATTAACTGAGCAGCTCGAATGCTTCTCCAAATATAACTAGGATATGAATCTAGCGGAGCATCAAAGAAAGAAGAATTTGAGAAATACCGAGTAGATACTACTTAGAAATACTATTTTGGGATAACTATTTTTTATTTATTTCTAATGTGAAAATATAATTGTAAAAATTTGGGTAAAATGGTTCCAGACCCCTTGGACTTACATGAATTTTAGATTAGGCCCCTATTTAGGGTTTCTCCTTGTGTAGCCCCCTAGACTTGTCAAAAATTATGGTTTAGGTCCAATTGACCGGTTACAACCGGTTTCGCACCGCCACATCAGCATCCACGTTGACATGTGTGCCACGTCAGGGGGTTAAAAACCATTTTACAAAAAAAAAACTTGTTCTTCGTCTTGCCATATTATGCTTCTTTCTTATTTGTGTAGAGGTGCAGAGC
>JAYMTK010002671.1:0-13440 GCA_036897405.1 Pelargonium myrrhifolium | reverse complement strand
GAAATAATGCAGATGCCGCGACATTCGAAATGGATGCCGCGACATTGTGATCTTGACCAGCTTTCTCGCACATTGACTTTTGCCCGAATGCCGCGACGCACCTTACTGGAATTTCTCGTCCAAAAATTATTGTCCATGCTAGAATGCCGCGGCATGATCCCTTTTGACACATGCCATATGTATTGTCTTCGGTTTTGCTCCTCGCCATGCCTTAGTCCTTCTCGGTTTAGACCTGAATTACACAATGAAATATACCCAAGGATTATATGGCACAAATGAGCGGGTTTTGCTTGGAATATACATCAAAAATAACCAAATCAACACAATTTTCCTAAGGGACAATAATGAGGAACACTTAGCACAAAAGAGGCAAGAATGAGGCATGAGAGTGCTAAAATGAGATGAAATGCAACAACAAGTGAGGGCAAAATAGAATAACTTAGGGTCGAATAACTAGTATAAAATACTAGTTATCAAGAACACATGGCGTAACTGCCATAATTTTACCACAAAATTTGTGACATTGTTTTGTTGTCAATTGTACAAACCTATAATGCACTCTAATGACAATAGTAAGGGCAAGGGTAAGAAAAATGGGCCCATTTAACTTGGGCTTTACCACCAGTTGCCATTTAGAAAACACACAGACAAATCACATAGCAAAATGAGGTGAATAACATTCTATTGAGCAAACACAACATCCTACTATCAAAACAAAAATCTGAAAGAGGAAGTAGTTATGTTTAGATTATGATACTTGAAGTTTTTAATATTAATTGACAGTCGAGAAATAACTTATGCATAAAAGGGGATTCAACTAAAAGAAAAGTATTGTTTTACAAGATTTGTTATCGATAAGCGCAAAATATTTGTCTTGAATCAAGAAGGGAGATCAATAGATCTTCAAGAATCTAACCGGAGATGCTTTTAGTGGTTATTTGGTAACACTTCTACAAGATTTTAAAAACACTTCTAGAAGTAGTAATTGTTTGGTAACAAAAACAATAAAAAATAATTTAATATTAGTTATATTAATATTTTAATAAATCATCATTACAAAAAAAAGAAGGAGAGTGATTCTCTCTGCTTATTTTGACAGAAAAATGTTTTAGCTTCAACTTACTTTTTCATCATTGTAAAAGTAGAGAGAGAAAATATGATATTTTGGTGATTTGACATATTTTTTATTGGTGTGCATCTACTTTTGCAGGTTAAAGTGTTCCCAAACAAGGTCTTAAACACACGTATAACATGTGTGTCCGATTAAAAAATTCATTCTTAATTTTAAAAAATTATTTTTTCACTCCGTAATTTACTCAACAACCTATTGTATAGATATGTCGTTGTTTTTGTTTTTGTAAAGAAACATCTTGTTTTAGTTAATAATGTGTGTCCCACCTGTAAAAAAAAAAAAAGTGTATCCCATACATCATTTTTTATGATGTGCAAAACTTAATTGAATAGGAGAATACTTTATTTCAAAGTTAATGTCATCAACTTTAACAATACCATCAAATTAAATTGTATATACCTTTAAAAGACAACTTAACAGTACAAGTATTACCCTTTTCAGTTAAAAATTATGAATTTGAATCTTGATGATTGAGATAAGAAGACGTGTAAAAAGAAAAAATATTACTTCTTTACTGTATAGTTTTTTTTTTTGAATAGTTCTTACTGCATAGTTCTTCATTACATTAAACCTAATTTTCACAATTTCTTTATTATTTTATAAAATGAAATAATATATACAAATTAAGGACTAATATAGGAAGAATGGTATAAGGGCAGTTGCCCACGCTGGATTTTTTTTGTTAAAAATTTACTATGTATTTTTGTTGTTTTTCATTTTTATACTTAATTTGTAAATATTGCTCCCAGCGAAATATTTTTTTCTCTTCAATATGCCATTAATTTAAAACATTGCCCTATAACTTTACTCCCACTGAATAAATATTCTATATCCGTCTCTGATACAAATGCATAAGGATTGTCACATGACCCATTGATACATTTTTTATATGTACATTAATAGTAGTAAACAATTACAAGTGAAATTTTATTTACTAATTATCTGTCCAAAAACATTTTGTAACTCAATTTTAAACATTACGTGGAAAAACTAGATTTGTAAATAACTTCTATTAGATGTGCAAACATTTATTGTTATATGTCAATTT
Organism: Pelargonium myrrhifolium; assembly: GCA_036897405.1. Taxonomy (NCBI): domain Eukaryota; kingdom Viridiplantae; phylum Streptophyta; class Magnoliopsida; order Geraniales; family Geraniaceae; genus Pelargonium; species Pelargonium myrrhifolium. The sequence goes on along the minus strand of JAYMTK010002671.1, from coordinate 11,260 downwards.
ATGTACTAAGATACGTTGAAACAATATTTTGCTATGTAAGTCGTCCTTTTTGAATGAGTGTTTTATTTGTTTGATACTTTTGTCTTAGTGAATGATTCTTTTTCTTTTAAAAAGTTAATTTTGCTGAATTGCCAATAGCATTCTTATAATAAATTAGTTAGTATCTCTGAGTTTGTTACGAAACATGTTAACGAGGATAAAATGAAATATACAACTCTGACTTAGATTTTTTTTTTTTTACTTTTTTTTTCTTCTAAAAGTTAAATTAAGACACTTATTTTGTCAAAGAAATCCGTCTCAAAATGATTATCATTGTTTCCATTTTGGCAATAATTAAGAAAAAGTTAGTTAGCATTGTATAATTATTTTTGAATCCCTATGAGTATGTGTTCCAACAAATTCAAAGAATACTAATTAATTTATTACAGAGATATTATTGATAATTCATGTTATAACTAATTTCCTAAAAAAAAAGAACACTCATTTTGAGACGGATGAAGTAGTATATAACTATGGTTGTTCATAGGTGGGTTAGCCGGCCGTTTATGGACCCGCTCACTGTGGTTTGGAGTTTTGTAATTCATGAACCACCCATGAGTCAGGTATATTTGAATGGTTTGTATAGTGCAGATTAAGAGGAATTTGATGGATTAAGAGGAATTTGATGGTTTAAGTGCAATTCGTCTAATACATAATTAAACCATTAAAATTTGAATGTATTAATAAGATTCAAGAAAATACAAATCTTACGTGTAAAATGACGAGAAAAAAAAAGATCAATTAACTTAACAAAATAACTTAGTCAAGTGGACGAACCTAATAATGTCTTTTAAGATTTTAGTTTGTCGAACAAACAAATTATCAACGAGTTGGTCTTTGTGAACCCAGAACCCACCCAATGAACATGTGGGTCGGGTTGGATAGAGGTATACCAGGGAGTGAGCGGTTTAACATTGCATGATATTTTAGCTCTGTAGGGGCATTTTAAGTTGACGAGGTACCGTTTTCTTTTTTCGGAACAATATAACTTGACATAATATTATCTACCGGAAGAACTATTAACAGCGCAATTAATTATAATTATTACATTAGTGTCAACTCCAGCAATGTTTTATTTATTTTATAGAGAAACTCCTTTTGACGATCATGCCATCCACTAAAGAACACTACTACTATAGTTTTTGACAATGTGGGCCAAAATGGACCACACCTAACATTAACAAACTATCCAGCGTCACTGAATATGTATACATAGCATAGGCGTACAATTATGGATTATCCAAAATACAATATCCATTTATTTAATAAATACTATATTATGGAATAAAAAGTCCAACAACACTGCAAGCGCGTTACAGTTGAACTTCAACTGGTAAAAGTTTAGGTGCTTTCGAGCACGGAACACCTATTCATGTCCCTTTCTCTCAGCTCCTATCCCAAATTCCTCCTTTTCTCTCCTCAAATTCCCAATTTCTCTGCCATCTAGGTTTTTCACCTGTCCGATCTCTCTCCAATTTCTGTCCCTGTCCGTTTCTCAACTTTTCTCCAGCGACGTCACTTTCTGATTTTGTTGGTGTCGAATTGAATTTAACCGTTGTTGTTTTGTAAGGTATTTGTTGTTTGTGAAAAATGAAGCTGAAGGTGTGTGTGATTGAAGCTCGGAACATACCGGCGATGGATCTGAATGGTTTCAGCGATCCTTACGTCCGGCTGCAGCTGGGGAAGTACAGGTTCAGGACCAAAGTGGTGAAGAAGAACCTGAATCCGCACTGGGGGGAGGAGTTCATTTTGAGGGTGGAGGACATGGACGATGAGCTTCTCATCTCTGTTCTTGACGAGGACAAGTACTTCAATGACGACTTCGTTGGGCTACTCAAACTGCCCATTTCGCGAGTTTTTGATGCGGACAACAAGTCTCTTGGCACTGCTTGGTACCCCCTGCAACCCAAGAATAAGAAATCCAAGATCAAACAATGTGGTATGTATCTTCTATTTCTTTTTTTCTTCTTAGATTCTGATATGCATTTAGGGTTTTACTTTTCTAGATTGCTCAGCTTTTGTTGCCCCATATGATAAATGCTGTCTTTATTGCATGGAGATTGATTTTTTGTTTATCCTTTTTGATATGATAGGTGAAATCCTTCTCAATATACAATTCTGTTTAAATAGTTCATTATCAGACTTGAATGGTTATGGTGATCTTGCATCACAATCAAAGAGGCCTTCGGAGATATCAATAGGATCACCTTCATGGTCTTTTAGTAGCTCATCAATCTCAAGTTCTCCGGCGACAGTGGATGAAATTAAATGCGTTAAGGAGGAAAAGTCTTGTGTACAGAAAACCTTTGCAGGTCGGTTTGCTCAGATTTTTAATAAAAATACCGATGCAGGACCTGCTACTCCTACTACAGCTGCTCCTGCTACTACCAGTAGAGGGATTGACTTACCTGAGGTACCTGAAACAACTAAGCCTGAGTTTTGTGTAAATAAATCTGAGGATCAGTCGTCTTCTGGTTCTTTCGAAGAATTGATGAAAATAATGGAGTCTAGAGACCAAGAAAGTGAAATTCCTTGCAATTTAGCTGGAGGAATACTTCTAGACCAAATGTACGCAATTGCACCTGCAGACTTGAACTCTTTTCTCTTTTCACCAGACTCAAGTTTTCCCAAGTCATTAGCTGATGAGCAGGGGACTACAGAGCTTCAGATAGGGCCTTGGAGATTTGAGAACGGTGGTGGGAACTTACAAAGAGTGGTTACTTACATTAAGGCTGCATCCAAGTTATTGAAAGCCACTAAAGCAACTGAGGAGCAAACGTATGCAAAAGCTGATGGGAAGGTTTTTGTTGTCTCAGTAACTGTGAGCACTCCAGATGTCATGTATGGGAGCACCTTCAAGGTGGAATTGCAATATTGCATAACCCCAGGGCCTGAGCTGCCATCTGGAGAACAATGTTCACATTTGGTGATATCCTGGCGAATGAATTTTCTGCAAAGCACGATGATGAAAGGCATGATAGAAAATGGAGCCAGGCAAGGATTGAAAGACAACTTTGGGCAGTATGCAAGTGTACTATCCCAAAACGTTAATCTACTTGACTTGAAGGACATTGGGTCCGATAGGGAACAGATGTTGGCTTCGTTGCAGGGTGAACCACAGTCAGATTGGAGGTTGGCAGTACAGTACTTTGCTAATTTTACAGTAGTTTCTACCATTTTTATTGGATTGTATGTTCTTGTCCATATCTGGCTTGCATTGCCAAGCACAATTCAAGGACTTGAGTTTGTAGGGCTGGACCTGCCTGATTCGATTGGTGAAGTTGTTGTGTGTGGTATCCTGGTTCTTCAAGCTGAACGAGTACTGGGGTTCATTTCACGCTTCATGCAGGCTAGAGTTCAAAAGAGTAATATTCTTTCTGCTACCTTCCTCATTTTGTTAGTGACAACAGGTTTTAATTAGTTAATTCTTTCCAGTGTCCACCTCTTGTTCAGAGTCTAAGCTTTCAATGTTAACTTCCTATTGCATGATATTAGTGTTATAGAATTAAATTTTAAGAAATATTGTCATTATTGCTGACTGTGCAGTACTTCTGTCTTTACTTCCAGCAATTGTGACTTTTTCATGGAACTAGACATTTTCTTAACTTACATCCTTTGCATATTACATATCTCCTGACTATTTGCTGTCTGTATTTTTATTGGTAACCATATTTCATTCTTCCACTTCTTTTCATTTTCTAATACCTCCTAATTTTCGCTGTACAATGTATTTGCATCTGTCTGTATATTAGGAATCTTGATTTTTTTTTTTTTTACCACAGGCAGTGATCATGGAGTCAAAGCACAAGGAGATGGGTGGCTGCTAACTGTTGCTTTAGTTGAAGGAAATAATTTAGCAGCTGTTGATTCAAGTGGGTTCTCTGATCCGTACGTGGTTTTTACTTGTAATGGCAGAACTAGAACCAGCTCAATTAAGTTCCAGACATGTGATCCTCAGTGGAATGGTAATCTGATTCTTATTCTATACCCGTGGTTTTTTGTTTTGAGGTTCAGCATTTTTCCATTAAAATTTTGTAAAATTTCACAAATCCTAAAATAATTATGTCAAAATACAGTTCAAAGTTTCCTTCAATATTTAGTACATTCATTCTCAACAATTCTCTTGGTGGAATGTTGATATTTGCAGAAATATTTGAATTTGATGCAATGGAGGACCCTCCTTCTGTAATGGATGTGGAAGTTTATGATTTTGATGGTCCTTTTGAGAATGCTACGTCTTTGGGACATACTGAAATCAATTTTCTGAAAACTAATATATCAGATCTTGCTGATGTGTGGGTTCCACTTCAGGGAAAGTTAGCTCAGGCTTGTCAGTCAAAGCTGCACTTGAGAATTTTCTTAAACAATACAAGAGGTAGCAATGTTGTTAAGGAGTATTTAACTAAGATGGAGAAAGAAGTGGGGAAGAAGGTACATGACCTGTTGTTCTGCTTTTTGAAATTTACTTTGTCAGTGTTTCTTCCCTCCCTTTATCTTTTATGGCCTTCTAACTTCTTTTTTTCTAATGGACACTTCTGTAGCTTAATTTGCGGTCTCCTCAAACCAATTCGGCTTTTCAGAAACTCTTTGGGCTTCCATCAGAGGAATTCCTTATCAATGATTTTACTTGTCACTTGAAAAGAAAAATGCTCCTGCAGGTGCTTTTTAGTTTCTTTATCATATTGGAATTATCAATAATGCTGCACTTTTATCTACCTCATTCCCATTCCCTTTAATTTGCACTTATTGAAATGAAAAATGAATAGCCGCAAGTGAGTTAAACTAATTCATGCTTTCTCAGTAATATCTTATTGACTGTCCTTGTGCAGGGCCGCTTGTTTTTGTCGACAAGGATAATTGGGTTCCACGCGAACCTGTTTGGACGAAAGACGAAATTCTTTTTCCTTTGGCAAGATATAGAAGATATCCAAGTTCTCCCTCCTACACTGTCATCAATGGGCAGTCCAACTATAGTCATGACTCTCCGGCGAGGGAAAGGTATGGATGCTAGGCATGGTGCAAAGACACAAGATGCGGAAGGCAGGCTGAAGTTCTATTTCCACTCGTTTGTATATTTCAATAATGCACATAGGTAATGAATGAATTTCAGTTTGAAACCTCATCTCTTTACTGACGATGCATATTTCTTTCATGATATTCTCTTTCTGGATGTGTTTATTTTACTAAATTGTTAAACAGTCTGGCCTTCGTTCTCTTTTTGGGGAAATGATATATATATTTCTGTATATAGCGTTTTCTGTAGAATTATTGATCAGAGAAATTAAGCATAATTTTCAGTTGCACTCATTCTATATTTTTGTACTGTGATTCCAGGAAGAGAAGCATCCTAAGAGTAATACGATATTAGAATTCTTAACTCAAGTAAAAGTTGGGAGTTGTTTTCACAAATTGGTCTTCCCTTGGTTTCAGCATCCGCATTCTAGATCTTTTTATTTATCTAAATCTTTGTTCCTGACTGCACCGTTGTCCGCCCATAGCTTTGTTTTTATTCATCTGTTGCCTCCACCCACGAGAACTTTCTTTAAAGTTCCATAGATTTATTATGAATACCTAATGCCTTAAAAGTTCTTACCGTGGATGATATTTGCAAATAATTACATACTAAGAGATTCATGCTTTCTATAAGTGCCTCTCATCTGTTGCTGGAATCCTCTATTTCAGGCAGAGATAGCTTATAATGTACCCCCTCCATCCCAAAATGAGAGTCCACTTTCCAATTGTTGTGAAGACCAAGGATGAGTTAGTTATAGTTAGTCTTTCCCCCTTATATACCCCCATATGCTCTTGCTGTAAGAAAATCAAGGGATTCTAACCCACTTATCTTAGGGATATTGTTGGTAATCATGGATAACTAAGTACTAACTAACTAAAATAGAAAGTGAACGCTCATTGTCAGACAACTTCTTATAGAGGAAGTGGACGTCATTATGTGACGGAGGGCATTCCATATATCTTTAAATTATCTTGGCAATATGCAAAATCACTGTTTGATGCTTGTTTGGTCAGTTAAAGTGGACTGATAATACCTAGCAAGAGTCTGGAAGAGGAGTGAAAATGGGTAAAGATATCCTGTTTGACTTAAACATTTAATTGTACTTTGCAGGACAATCATGGCTCTGTGGAAGGCTAAATCCTTGAGTCCTGAGCAGAAGGTGCAATTGGTTGAAGAAGAGTCTGAAACCAAAATCCTCCAAACCGACTACGAACCTGAAGGCAGAAGCTTCCGTACTGAAGAAGAAACCGAAGCTAAGGGTCTTCAGACTGAAGAGAGTGGATCCTTCTTGGCCCTTGATGATGTCAATGTTACCATGTCTGAGGTCTACTCATCTAATTTCTCCATTCCTGTGAGCTCTCTCTCTCTCTCTCTCTCTCTCATGGTTACATATGCATTGTTTATGTACAAAGCATGGCTGGATGCTATGCATAGCAAATTTCTATTTTTTTGTAATACTTTTTTGCATTGTATTGTGGTTACTTCAGGTCAGTTTTTTAGTTGAGCTATTTGGTGGGGGAGAATTAGATTGTAAAGTTATGGAAAAAGCTGGTTGTCTGAACTATTCTTACACCCCATGGGAAATGGAGAAGGCTGATATCTGGGAGAGGCAAATATGTTACAGATTGGATAAGCGGATTTCTGGATACAGAGGAGAGGTTACAAGCACTCAGCAAAAATACCCTCTGCCTGATAAAAATGGTTGGACTTTTGAAGAGATGATGACTCTCCATGGAGTTCCACTCAGTGACTATTTTAATGTATGGATTCCACCTTGTTTGTGATGCTTTTTACCATTATAGATTTTTGCTGCATTTTGGAGTTTTACTGCCCCTCCTTAAAACCGACTGATGTTTTTGTTCATGTTTTGCAGCTCCAGCTCAGATACCATATCGAGGATTTACCCTCAAAATTGAAGGGATGCCATGTACGTGTATTGTTCGGAATCGCATGGTTGAAAAGCACCAGGCATCAAAAAAGGATCACAACAAATATCCTCAGAAATCTGCAGAGTCGGCTGAAGTTGACATTTAGTGTGGTTGAGAAAGAATTTGCTACGAGGTAATACATTGATTCAGCACATTGCTGTTAGAGTTGATATCGGGTTCTAGGTTGGACAGAGCTGGTTGATCTATGTCTTAAGTAATCTAAAGCAGTTCCTCACACCATTGTTCTACTTTGTCAGAGCACTGCAGACTTGAGCTTTCAGTTCTCTTGGTGTGAAGAAGCTGTGCAACAATTGCTATCCTTGAAATGCCTACTAACAACAATTCATTCCTATCATATGCCCTTAAAAGCAACAAGAGGGTGAGTCGTCTTGGTGGCTGGGTGCGCGTACTTACACTAATACACATCAGTAAGATGTATGAGATTAGGGAAGATGTTGGGAGCACGGAAGAGGCTGAAGTTTGAAGGAAGCTCACGACTGGGTTTCGTTAGCGCTCTAATTACCCCTTGACAGTGATTAGTATGTATATAAATCATCAGTCCATTGTTCGATTTTGGATGAGATGAACAGATTTTGTTGGAAAACTTGGGTGTAATAAAATGGGAAGTTTGGAGTAGCTTTCTTCTTCAGCCATGCTTGCCCAGTACTAGTAGTGTAGTGTGTGTAAAATGAAATGGGAAACAAATACCCACTTGGGAAGAAACAAGTCTTTCATTACAGTACAGGAGGATTCTCAAAATTCAGCATGAGTGACTGTGGATTCCCACTTTTTCATTGGAATTGTGCACGAAAGGACAGCAAATTAACCCGAAGTTGTACGGAGTAATTACCAACTATTGTTAAGGCAAGTGACTTAACGTGTTTGATCATTTGGAGGTCTCATCTTCTAATCTTGTTGGTACGCGTGCTGCAATTTGTCCGAAATAGTTATTTTAATAAGCCAAAATCACATGAGTCACACTAGAATGAGATATTAGGCCTAATAAGTAAATATGATGATGATTTTAAAGGATAAATGTCCTAGAACGATAGAATTTAGGGCCCGATATTCGTATAAAATTCAAGATATCACTTCTCTACCGTTATGATGGGTTATTTCCAATTCTCAAGAAGGTGGGGCGAATCACTTACAAGGTAGAGCTACCTACTCTGCCCAAAATTCGTCCAGTCTTCCATGCTGCAATCTCAAGTTTCATCATTTTGACAAAGAAGACCCAATCTGAGGAACTTCTAAAAGAGCAACGCCAGCCACATTCAACTCATATGAGAAATAAGTAGATGAATTATTGGCCAAACACAAGATTTCAAAGAAAGAAAATCCTGCGTATACCGAAAGCTTGGTAAAATTGAAGAGTCTTTCAAATAGCGAGGCAAGTTGGAATCGGTAGCAAACTTATGACAATTTAAAGACAACATCTAAGATTTCCACCGAGGCAAATTGAAAAGGACGTTGCTTCATTAGCTCAACAAACTTTCCTAAGCTCATGTTAATGAGTTCAAGTGAGGTCTTCAACACCAAAACTTTCCTTGACTCCTCGTCAACGAGTTAAAACAAGATAATTGCAAAAACCTCATCAACGCTCATCAACAAAAATTTCAACAACATGCCTTTTCATGAAATTGAAGGTGAAATCCACGAAAGACAAAAATGAGAACTCGCTTCGCCGCTAATATCATTACGGTGAACTATTCAAGACAAGATCGGTACTTAAAAAATTCATTTGAAGGAGTCAACGATTACAAAGACTTGTCAAAATGAAGAAAACAAATGCTCACATGTCCCTAACGGATTTCTACGACTACAAAAATTAATTCTATATTGCACAGTACAATAAAGTGGCCACAACGCGACTTAGATAAATCAAATCCAGTCAGGGCCAAGGGACAATTTTTTCTACATGAAAAATCATCTTGAAATTTACCAATGAGAATTGGATGTGTACTCTTGAACTTCGTTTGACGTCGCAATAAGAAAGAAGATTATAATTAGGGCACGAACCTTAAGTCGTAAACTTGAGTCGAAGAAGAAATAAATTTGGGCCCCTAAAATACCGCAACACGGTTCACCATGTCAAAGGATTAATTTTAACGTGAAGAACACTAAAAAAGAGAGTCAATTTGGATCACTAACGACTCGAAAAATTCAATCGAATATAATGCAATTTTGTTTTCAAACTTTTGTGTTTTTAGTGTGTGTGCGCGCACGTGTATATATATCATAATAAAATTTTACCATCCGTGCAACACACAAAATTTCACCTAGTTTAGTGTGAAAATAAAATATGGACAAATAAATCAAAATCAAATCACGTATCGCACTAAAAAGGAACAAAATGAAAACCAAATCTCAATATTAATAGCCAAAATCAAAATGAAATGATGTTGGCCTATAAAAACACAAGACCATGACCACCAAATATATCAAATCTCTCTTCCACATAATTATAAGTTTTTAGGTCTTCAATATTCACACAAATTATATGAAGATGAAAAAGATGGGTTGTGCAGTACTGTTTGGCGCCGCCGCCATGAGTTGGGCGGTGGCCGCCGAGATGGCCTCGCCAGCTCCGGCACCGGGGCCGACCTCCGACGCCGCTCCTACCTTTCCAATTGTTGCTTCAGTTCTTGGTGCATCCTTGGCGTCGTTTCTAACTTACTACTTGCACTAAATTTTGATGTTTTAAGTGGGAAAAAAAAAAATGTTGCTTTAATGTTTATTTTTCCTTTTTAATTTTGATGTTCTCTTACGAATCAGTGGGTGATCAGATTTACTGAAATAAAATAATTTTTCCTTATCGGTTCATATATAATATTTACCATTTTTTTTGAGGAGATATATAATATTTACCGTTACTAATGTACACGTATAATTTTGTTGTGGATGGGTTTTTAATATGATCTTCGGGTTTTGTTTGGGTTTTGGAATTTGAATTCATAAGAACCAAGAAGCTAGAATAGTAGTAGGTTGTTTTTATCTGCATGCTAAGATTTTTTATGCTTCCCTGATAACTTATTCGACATCTATGACCGTAAGATTTTCAAATCAAGACAAGAGAAACTTCCTCTAATGTTACTTCAAGGTTATGACAAGAATATTGTTACACATATACGAAAAGATTGTTAAAAAAATTGAGTAATGTTATATGTACAAAATATTGTATAAAAATACTTATACAAAGTGATGTTTCGATTAATAAGAGATAACACGTCACATATTTCAACGATGACTTGGACGAATCAAAATACATAAAATGTACAATACGTCTTTTAAACCGGATGCTACGCGACAAAAGTTCATGGGAGGGTAGTGGTATCATATATGTTAGGTTATTATCCGTTTAAACTTAATTTTAAACCACAAAATTAAGAAAATTTTTTGCCGCATAGGCTTCCACATCATTTTGTACAAAATTTGGGATAAATAACATTTTTCAAAAAAATTGTAACATAAATTTTTAGCAAATGTGTGGAACGAAACACAAAACAACATCCAATGATTCTGTAATTTTGACAACCATGATTAATATGATATATTATATTGTAAGCGAGTGTGAATTTGTAGAAAATAAATGGATCGAATGTAATCTTAACTTTTAATTTGTAACGAATATCTTCTACTCGTGTTGATTGAATATGCAGTGTTGATTTGATTAGTATTACTCAATCCCTTAAATAATATATCCAGATCAATAGAGCAAAATATTATACAAACCGAACTTCATACATATAAGAAAACAAATGGGATAAATTAACGGTCACGTTGTGTTTATGCACGTTTGAAGCACCAAAGGACATATATTTTTCAAAAATTTGAATATTGTCATTAAAATATATCAAAATTTTCAAATCAAATCAAATGATAAAATATATCAGTCGAACGACTACGAGGCATTTTGACACACTCCGAGCGTCGAACAATGTCCGTTTTGAATACAATTTAGTCACATTGATTTGTATTATTGATTAATAGTGCTAAGAAATGAGAAAACATAAAGATAGTGGACAAGTTAATGGATGCTCTAATATAATGCTATAGGAATAACATTATAATGTCAATATCAAAATAAGAAGAGTTAATTGTTTTTTAGCCTCTTGAACTTGACAATTTTGCGATTTGGCCATCGGATTTGGATTTTAGTCGCGTTAGTCCATGAACTTGACACTTTTTGCGAATTGGTCCAATTTACCTCCCACAGCCGGTTGGTGACTGCCACGTCACCAACCCGTCCACCTCAACCTTCCCCCTCATCCACTCTCTT
>JAYMTK010002670.1:0-13443 GCA_036897405.1 Pelargonium myrrhifolium | reverse complement strand
AGAAGAAATCCATAGTTAGAGAATATATATATATATATATATATATATATATATATATATATCTTATGAATTGACTGTTAACATGAGCAACAAATGAACATTCTCTGTTTAGTGAGTATCTAGTAGTATTCACAGTTTGCTTTCATGCACTTTTTTTTTTCCCTTCTGTTTTTCTTTACAGATGCATAACTCTATCTCTTTCTTAAACTAATGCAGGCAAAATGGTATTACTATATACTTCTTGGATTAGTAGATGTAGAGGCCAATTTTCTTGGTGAGATCTCGTTGTAAACATAGTTATCTACCTCAACCTAAAATGGGATGTTTTACTTGTTTACTTTTCTGCCTTTACATTATTCTTTAATTTATTACACTTTCTTTCTTCTGAAAAAGATTGCAGTACGGTAAAATAATTCTTTCATTAAACTTGTATTTTGATATTTGCCGAACTTTGACATTGTATTTGTTGAACTATCCATCATTGAATTTTTTTGTGAAGTTAACCCCCTTTGGATATAATAGTTAGGCCCTCCACCGATAAAGAATAACATGGTATTACAGATGGTTTAGTATTAGGCTTATGCGGCCCGTTTGTGTTCACTGTTACTTCTTACTCCACGTGTATGGTCCACTGTATTGTCCAGCCTCCATGGGATGAGGGGGATGAGTGTTGAAGTATCCCACGTTGAAAATATGCAAAGTTAATGGTCACTTGATATACTTGTTGGATGCTCCACTTATAAGCTTAGCTTTTGGGTTGAAGTAAAGTTCAACAGTTTCATCTCATTGGGGTTTTGATTAAGCTATCTTAATTGATCAATTTAGTGGGCTTTCAATCCTTGACAGTTTTTGGTAGACTGCAACTTTTCATTCTACGAAATAGATGTTATACTTAAAGCTGTTGCATTGTGATATTTTAGGTCTTGCTTATGGTCATTTATTATGCATGTTAAACTATACGCAATTGATTTATGAAGCCAAATTACCTTACTGTAAGTTAGCTAATCCTCATTTCTAAGTGCAGTGGTGAAGGCCTATCAGTATACTTCTTTAACAAGTGTCATGCTGCTGGATTGTTGGTCTATACCATCCGTCATGCTCCTTACCTGGCTATTTTTGAAGACCAAGTACAGATTTCGGAAAATAACTGGTGTAGTTGCATGTGTTGTTGGTCTAGTTTTGGTTGTTTTCTCCGATGTTCACAGAAGTGACAGATCAGGTAAAATATATTATTCCATTATTTCTCCACCTGGCATGTAGTTGCAATTCCTTAGTATGCCCATCACTCATGGCATTCTGGCTTCCACCTCATTCGTGTCCTTTTACAGTAATTGCGTGGGCTGTATTTTTCTTTGAATGGACAGCTAACCGTTTTATGGCTTAATTTTCTTGCAAAATTACAAGTTCAATTTAGTATTGCATATGATGTTATAGCAGGGTTTTGGATGTGCTTAGTAGTATCATCAGTATTATGTCACACAACTAGTATCACTTTTGATATTTTACACATTATTATGGCTTGTAGGAGGGACTAATCCACGTTTAGGGGATATACTTGTTATAGCTGGGTCTTCGCTTTACGCCATCACTAATGTCAGCGAGGTAAGCTTGTTTCTTGTTTTCACCTTTTTTTCCAAGTAGCAGGTGTTAAACCAAAATAACTTTGATATTGTCATGGAAAGGTTAATACCTTTCTGCCTAAGTTAATATTGATTTCAGCAAACTAGTTCCCATGCCTTCCCATTTCTTGAAATTCCAGCATTTCCTATTCATTCTCATCATACTTCTTCCCTTGCTTCTTCTTTGTCTCACATCTTTTCCTTCTGTTTCTCCTATCCTCCCTGGTTTTAATCTTAGGAGTTCACTTAACCTATTGTAAAATCATGTTCATTTAGGCATCTCTATAACTTTTGATCTTTAATTGATAAATGGCATGTATGCAAATAACTGAAAATTCATTTTTTTTGTTGTTGTTGTTGTTGTTCTTGTTGTTGTTGTAAATAGACTGTTGGTGTACGTGTGTGTTTGCCTATGTTTTATGCTATAATTGCGTTCTTATCTATAATTTAGTATGTCAATATTTTCTCTGTTTCCTGCAGGAGTTTCTTGTGAAGAATGCTGATAGAGTTGAACTCATGGGTATGTTGGGCCTTTTTGGTGCTGTAATCAGTGCTATCCAAATGTATCCTTGATTTGAGGATACTGTCTTCTGCTTTGTCTTTTATTAGCTTAAATTAGCCCAACTGTTCTATGAATGTGATGCATCTCTTCCAATATCTTTGTTTAAGGAAACCAGATCTTTAAACAAGTGCCACTGTGCTCTTATAGTTTATGAATGTGCGGCTTGATGATTTTGATGCTATAATAATTTATAGAGATCATGCCACTAAATATATGACTTTATTACCCTATCCTATTTACAATTCCATTTTCAGTTTGCATTCCTTGATAATGTCTGTAGAAGCATACTTGAGCGTGGTGAGCTCAAATCTATTCACTGGACTGCTGGTGCTGTAAGTATCTCATCCCTTCTTGTCTGTCATTGTGCACAAGAATTACTTTACTCTTTTTTAAGTTAGTGATATATTTTGTTTTCAATTACCATTTCGCAACTTGGAAGCTATCATATAAGCAACTCAAATCATGAGGTCAAGGTGAGTGGAAAAGTAGTAGTAATGAATAGTATATAGGTCTTTAAACCTTAGTAATACTCATGGAATCAAATACTTGGACAAAGTGAGAGACTGAAATTTTGTATCAGCTCCCTAACCAAGTGGTAGTTCGACCATGATTTTTTCATATGCATGGGTAACACTAATCAAGCTTTAGTTTGGCTTTTTAATTTTATCATATGTGAAGCTTCTACGTTTTCTTCATATCAACTGAATTTTATGCCGCTTTTGTTATTGGTTTCAGGCTCTTCCCTTTGCTGGATTCTCAGTGGCTATGTTTCTGTTTTACTCATTAGTTCCTATCTTGCTTAAGGTATGACTTGTAGGCTTGTAGCTTTGTAGGCTTGTTATTTGGTACATGGTTGAAATTTCCAATTATGAAGCACGGTCTACACAATAAATGAAGGCCATGAAGTTGGAGTTGAAAAATAGTTGACCGAGCTACCATCTTTGATTACATATAAATTATTGTACGATGTTAGTAGTCTCAATATATCCAAGGCATCTTATTTTTCTTCTGCACTAATAAGGTCATGTTCTCCTCACAGATTAATGGATCCACAATGCTAAATCTCTCGTTGCTGACATCAGATATGTGGGCTGTGTTGATTCGCATCTTTGCATACCATGAGAAGGTCTGTAAGCTAGCTGTGCATATACTTCTATTTTGACAGAGAACTTCTGATCTAATTCACAAAATTATGAGTTGTGAGAATGTGAAATTTGGCTATCTGAATGCTGTTATTTTATCTAGGTTGATTGGATATACTTTTTGGCTTTTGCGGCTGTTGCTGTTGGGCTAGTTATCTACTCAGGGTAAGTCTTTTTGCAACTTTCTCCGGCTATTTTTTCTCTCCTTGTAGTTGGGGATTTTAGAGGGAATGCCTGATGAGTTCTAGTAACATTTGTTAACTTGAGTTTACTCGAGGATTGAGGTAAACATTACGCCTCCAAGTCCATTAGGCTTGCAACTGATTCGTAACTCTGGCACACAATTTTGGATTGTACTAATATTTAGACTTTGTCGAGCTCATGAGCTGGCTCGAAACGCAGTACTGCTGCATGAACCTAGATTCGAGGAGCTATTTAAGCTTCAGGCCAGCTTCTACCATGTTAAGCTTTAACAACCAATGTGTTTCTCACAATTCATCCTTGGTTGGTTGTAAGTTTGAATATAGAAGGTGGAGGACAAACTGAGGTTGCCACGGACAATGGCGTGAAGTGAAACTAGTTTCGCAAATGCAGAATGTGAAACAAATTAGTATCCTATCCTCAATAGTACTTTTATCTGACGTGCTGTGTAATTTTGTTCGCAACTCGTATCTTTTATGCTAGCAACAAATGGTCTGTAATACCGTCTCTCCTTTAATGCAGGGGTGACAAAGAAGAGGATCAAAACCGTGCTGATGTTGCCAACGAAGATGCAGAGCAAAGCAAACATTTCGATGAGGAGGCTGGGAGCTCGAAAATGGGCGAAAGTAGCAAGGCGTAAAGATGCATAGCAAAGCGGCTTCAGTGGATGAACTTTTAGAGAATGAAAACAAGAACTTAGGTGAAGTTGTTGCATAAAGTTAAGAAAATCATTAGATATAGGGAAGGGTTCTTGTTTCATGTTTAGATGCTCTGCAGAGATGTCAAGCATAGCATTGAATGTTACTGCCACTGAAAATACTCTAATTATACCCATTAGTTTTGATTGAAAATGATAAAATGTCTGGTACATTCCATTTATTTCAAAATTTTGGAAAATTACAAAAGAAGCCATACAATAGTTTTATCATTTCCATCTTTGCTGACTTGATAACTTCTGAAATTTCAACAAACAATAGCATGCATAACTTATAGCAGTAATTGTTATTGTTATTATGACCTGTATTTTGGGAAGCTGAATCAAAATATTCAACAATTTGATGAGTGGGTATTGCAAAACCCACTACTCCCTTGTACAGGATCCAACTAATTTACAAAGATGCTAGTACAGTACACCCAACAAAACTTAACTTTGAGCAGGTTGTTGACTCAAGCCCGAACCTTATTTCGATAAGTGAAGCTACTCATACAACTACTGATAACAAAAAGAAATCAATGTTCCCTACGTCCATTACTGACAGTTTTCAGTTTCTTACGGCGTGCACGTGGGAACAAGAGTTGCTGAATCTGCTTCTCTGCTGCAGCTTCTGAAGTTACCTGTAAGTTCATTATGTGCATAGATTGAGAATGTAGCTAATAATAACGAGTTCACTGGAGTGTTGAGTATCAAACTTGGTCTATACATAGCAGCCCAAGAGGTTATAGAAATGAAAGATACAAATGGAAACATGAAGGGTAAGGGGCTACTTGAAATAATTAAAGCCCTGATCCCATACCATCCGGCACTCTTTGTTAATATATTTAAACTATTTTGGGTAAATGAAAACAAATAAAACAGCATTATTACCCGAACTTTGAAGGGAAATCGATGAGTTCGTATTTCCGTCCCAGAGAAAACTCTAACATCTATGCCGAGACTGTCAATACCTATTAAATTAGCTCCCTGCACAGCCAGAGAGAAGCTGATCAGAGACTCAGATGTCAGTTCATATGAATAAACGAAAAACCAAGTATGGCACATCATAAATTTCCCAGAGTAAGTACATTAACAAAACAAAATTTCACTTTGCATGTGAGTGGAAAATTGAAAGCGTACTGACAACAGAAGTTCAATTCTCTGAAGAAGTTGAACAGCTTTTTCAAATAACATTCTTTTATGAGTGAGCAGACAACCGCCCCTCTCAATAAGATCAAGGCTGAATGCATGCAACCATAGCAACTTGAAGCTTGAGATCTCACTTTTTTAAGTAACACTTGTTACTTCCTAGACTTGAAACATGTCTCCTCAGAGATTAACCCAATGAAGCCTTAATCCCAACCAGGTGCCAGCTACATGAATTCTCTTTTTCCTCCCACCTCTAGCACTCATGCCCTTAGCTTTCTACCTTCTTTCAAGTCTGGTACTTCTATCTTCTTTCAAAACTTGGCCTAGTGGGCCTAGCTACGCAACAGGGGTAGCTCTCCCCTTTTCCTATAACCCCTCCCCACCCCTCCCAACAAGTTTCGAACCCACAACCTCTACTAGAGAAGTTTGTGATGCTTGAACCATTAGGCTGTCCCCTTGGGGTCCGTTCCTTTTATCCTTGCATCAAGTCAACCCCCTGTCACTACTGTATTCATACATTTTGATCAGACAAAGTCCGACCATCTCTGCACTAGGACATTTGTGGTTAATATGCTCCAAATATACACATTTTCTTCTCAACTTTGGCACTTATACATGATTTCAGTATAACTCAATATCATGCTACCAACTGCTACTGAAAGCTCATTTTCCTTAATCATTTCAACGACCATTCTAGTCAATTCAGTTGTGAAGGACTTGTAATGACCTAACGACCAATGAAGGACATATATTCAAACCTTGCAGTCTTGAACAAGGTATATTCAGATTTGTAAAATTTTGAACACTGGTAAGAATTTTTTTTAATTGTCGACTGCTAAAACAAAAGAGCTATATTGTATATTGTACAGAAAAGGCAGTGAGCATATTTAAGGATGCTTAGGTTTCAAACTTTTGATAGAAGAAGATACTCAGAAATAGAATTGGAACTGTAAGGTTCCTAGGAGTCATGGAGTAGCTTGTCAAGTGTTTATGTGCGTCGATTACTAAAATAGAAGTGTAGAAGTTTTCCATGTCAACTTGTACATGCACATAAAAGGACCTTAGTTATAACTAATATGAAACAGGTTTGCTCTGAGTAAGCCATCAAAATCTGCATAGTTACCAAGGAATATGCTGTTGATCAGAAAATGTGTAACGAATGACAGAAGTTGATATTATACGAAAAAAAGTATCACAAGATATTGCCAGCATTAAGGTGCCCAACAAATGGAGTTGTAAGACGCCTACAAATAGGGGACAGCAAACAAGAATTTCATGCAGAAGGAAAAAAACAGAGAGGAATAACACACTGAAACTATTTTTACCTCAACATGGAAACCCTTCTTTTTGCAAAGAGCTTTAAGCGCAATGTCACAATTAATTCCCTTTTCAGTAAATCGCTCAACTATTGCTGGAGTACAGTGTAGAAGAACATCAGCCTCTGCATCTTGAAAATCTTGTAAACTGATAACAGACTGCATGATTCAAAGAAATGCAAAGTTATAATTTAAGTTGGTTAATTTTTTTTATATAAGGATAGTTGGGTCAAAAAAGAAGCTTTTATTCAAGTAAGAAAACTGTCATTGTGACAGTTCTAGAAGGTATTGTTTTGGGGACAACTGAAAGACCAATTTAGTTCATCTTCATCTGCACTATTTAATTAACAATCACAATTGGTTTGACAAAATCATTCAATATTACAGCTCAATAAGGGTAAATAAGTTAACTTAGTAAATATGACTATGGATAGTGCGATATACGTGCCTGAACACCATACACGGAGAATAAATCTACTCTCATAACCTCCAACCTGTAGAGAGTACTTCTGGAATCAAAGCTCAAAAGTCCACCATCTTAAACAAAATTGAAATTAAAATAAAATGAGTAAGATGGAAAAATCTTGCAGGTAAGTAAATGACAGGTACCGGTAAGAAATAGAAAAATCTTTATCACAAGAACCTTTATATTTCACTTACAGTAGAAGGGATGCATTAGCTGGCTATATAATTAGACAGCAACGGCTTTCTACAATGTTGAAAGAATCTCAAACTTTAAGAATTCCTCCTTTTCAGGATCCAATAAAACTAATGATTGCAACTAAGTACTAACAGCATATAGTTGATATAAAACTGGAAAAGTCATTTATGATACAGGATGTTCAAGTGACATCTCCTACATGGGTATATATGGGTTTACTTAATAGGTATTGGTCCAGAAGTCAAGCAGGCCTAAAAATCATTTGGGTGAGTATTTTGAAAAAAAAAAAAATACATAAATGAACCTCCATTGGAAGAAAATTCCATTACGATGATCTACTACTATTTAATTGGTGATTATGAAATTATGATAAACCAACAGTGACAACTTTTCTTTCGACAATGTAAACCCGATTTGACATTCTCCATCAGTTCTTCTGACTTGATTCAGTAAAGCTAGCCATTCATGTCAATTTGTTTTGAAGATCTCAATATGAAAAGAAAGATACCTTCCAATTCCATGCTGAAGTCATCGCTATTTTCACCCCGGAATGGCCTTCTTAAATAAGATTCCTCATCAGCAAAAGCTGGTCTTAGGCATCCCCCGATTAAAACACCATTTGTTGGATGGTGCATTTTTCTCTCATATTCCGTATTAACAGCCTTCAAGAAAACACAAACTCAGTAAATATTCAAGGAAATTTAGCATGATCCATTGATAAAAAAGAAATAAAAATAAGACTTGCAATTTCAGCAACTTAAATGCCAAACAGATGGTAAGAAAATAACAAAAACATGTACCAGCCATTAGAATAGTTCAATAGATCTTAAAGAAGTAAAGTGAGCGAGAAGACAAGAGATCAAGATATTACAATAATAGCATTAGCCAATAGAATAAAGAATCATTAGTTTCATTGCTTCTAAACATGTTCAATCTATTACTTGAGGAACATGTTCCTCCAGAAAGACAAACCATTCAATCTCTACCATCATCATATATGTTTAGATGCAAGCTCCTCCCGCCAGCCAAAGTTCTGTGTGAATCCATGATAAATCAACAAAATAACAGAGAACGGAAATGACTAATGCTTTTAAAAGGAATACCACAGAGGCCTTAAAATTACCTATCAATCTAATTGAAAATTTAGCATAATATGAACTGACTAATGCTGGCATTTACAAAATGGAAAGAATAATGTTCTGTCATCAATATATAACTTGTAATAAGCTGCAAGACCAAAATAAATGGAGGTTCTTTGACAGAATTTCTAGGAAGTAAGAACTATGCTACCCCAAAGCCAAATTTATATATCCTTAATATGCATTCACATTTCCCATGATAAATGCTACCTAGCCCCTGAGAACATTCCCTTTTTCTAACATATATACCACATATTAGGAAAACAGAATCACTAATCACGTGGTTAGAAGAGCCTTCAATAGAGTAAGTTTCGTAGAATACTATCAACCATGCAGTAATCACCTTAGTCAAGCACTTGGCAAAATAAATTGGATGAATCCAGCTGGAAGTATCTGGCATCCCCCAATCAACTGGAAGATCAGACATTTCAGAATCCATAACCTATATAAACGAAAGAGACAAATAATCTTAGTAGTAACGAAAATTACAAAATAGAACTAACAAGGAGATTAACAAATTTACTCTAGAAATTAAAAAGAACAAGGCTACTAACCTCAAAATAATCATCATCAAATAGTAAATCATCAAAACCGCCAAGGTCTGAAATATTATATTCACTAACTGTCCTTCTGTTCTCATATGTGGGGATATCCATTCCAATAAAAGCATTCTGAAGTGCAATTAAGAATTATTCAGGACCTTGCAGCTCAGCCTCACACAACAAAGGGGAAAAGAGATAGAAAGAAAGAAAAAGGATACAGGAGAGCAGGTAAAAGTATCCTAATGTCAACATCTACTGATATGTAGTATTTTGTTTTACCAGCAAGCGTAACAACCGAGGTTCGAACTTGAGACCTCCAAAGGACCTACTGATATGTAGTTAGAATTCAGAATGTTATTTATATCAGTAATATCATCCAATATGTATATATATTTGAATATTATAGCTGAATATTGATCAGGAACAATCTTAAAAATATAATACTGACTGGTATTCTCTAGATCTCAAATAGACTTCTCTATAATATAAAAAATATATAGAGTTAAGGACTTGCTCTAAGAGTTTGTAACTTTATATCAATGTGCCTCTGCACATTTCTAGTAATGCTTTATATCATATATATATAATATCTATTTTTGGAACTATATGTAGCCATAATATCAGAATTTTAAAATTTTAATGGTCATTTTGACTACTCCAGAGGTCATCCATTTTTTGTGAACTTGTACAAAAGTTCTGTGGATTTCTAAAGAAAAAAGGAAGAGTCATTTAACAGCTGTAGAAAGTATGTAAATCATTGATTTCTTGAAGTTAAATACTATTATTATTTTAGAAAAGAATACTGGGTAATGGGTTAATGAAACTATTCTTTTTCAGAAGACATTGAAGACTAGTGAAGGTTGAATAGCAGACACCAAAAGTAGGACATCTCACTTACACGTTTTCTACCTATAGTTTCTCCATCTCACAATGAGAACAGAATTTAAAAGGGAGCATATCCTCACCACAGAATTACTAGCTCCACGATCTCGTAAGATGTTTTCCCCATCAAGAATTTCAAAAAAAATATCTGAAAAAAAAGAACATATATGAGAGTGAAACAATAAGCTTGTTGATATCAATATATACCCATGGATATAAAAACAGAAGAGAGTCAACCTCCAAAATCATCAATAACATATGGAAATTCAGCCCAAGACATTTGTTCATGTGGTTCACGGTGAACCATCCCCGGAAAAACCAGCATAGCACTGCTGTTAGCCTAAGGAAAAAAGACAACTGTGATAAGTGATTACAAGTACCTACAAATATTAAAACTGAATATCCTTCCACATGCTGCTTATGTTTTCCATACTTAGTGTTTTAATTTCTACAACATGGTCAACTAACTTGTATAGTGGTCTATTAGTAAAAAAAAAAAAACAATTAACATGTGTACCTCAAGAGTTGTTTTGGCAATCTCAGCAGACGTGAGTTTAGTTTCCCGGATCCTTTTAGAACTTTCCAGTTCCTCAAGAGGATGATACCCTTGATTACCAACGTAATTAGATGACTCAGGAAGAGAATCTGAGTAATCTGCTGCAACAGAAACCTTCGAAGGACAACGGTCATGTCTGGTAGACAACCATTGGAATTGTGTTGATCCAGAAAGTGGATTCCTGCATCTAAAACTAACATAAAAAAAGAATATTCTCAGTAAAACCTAAGAGAGCTAAGAAATAAAAAATCCAACCAACTTCCACAGAAAGATAGTGGATAGAGAAGTCCATGCCTTGATAAGAGTAAGAGAATAAGAGTTCAAATTAGAGTAATTTAGATCTTAATGACATCTAAAACCATTCATGCAAAAGAAAAGAAAAATGGATAAATGATACTGATGTAATGACTAATGCAATTATTTATCACTTCCCAGTATTGCAAATTTCAGTTCAAGAATCACCTCATGTAATAACATAATTGAGTGGTTACACAACAAACTCGTAAGCTACAGAAAGGAAAACCAGCCAGTTTCATGCAAATAAGATAATTTCTTTTCTTTCTTCAAATAAACTACAAGGCACCTTATGCTGGAAATATCAAGAACTCTTCGACCATCAAAAGTGGGTTTGACCCAACTGCTTGTGATCCCATGTGATGTCGAGCAACAAACCCCTTCAGAATTACATGAATGACAACTTTTAGGACCTGAGAGCAGCAATGCATTAGAGGAAAACACGATGATATTCTTGAACAGAGTAATTAAGTGTTAAATTTAAATATTATGCTACATGTAAGGGTGCCAACATGTAGTTTAATTTTCTATCTTCCATCAATATATACACTTTTGAATTCAGCTCATATAACAAGTGTTGAATATAGTTGACTATAGAAATGCTAGAATTAAGGCGGCTGTGATTAGGGTATTTGCTGTAATCTGGGGATTGTGTTGTACAATTAGCTTTAGTAGAATGTGTATAAATAGGTGATTGTATCGCTGTGAATATACAAGAAGAATTTATTTTCATTCCTTTGTTCTTCTACAATAAATGATGCACTCTCCTCAATAAGCTTAAGTAATGGTAGAGTAGTAAAAATGGAAATCTTAATTCATAAACTTTAGTCCATCTTCCCAGCAACTAAATCTGAAACCTACTTACTTAAGCAAAAGAGCATGTCAATGCAAAACTAATCACACTATCAAGGTAGGACCTTTCTGGGTAAATGTTTCTGAGTATTGCAAGAAAACCAAAAAGAAAATTCGCTATGTTAATCACTGAAGGTGCCACGGTTCTCAGCAAATGGTACTGAAAAAGTATATAATTAATTAAAAACAGAAAGAAAACAAAAACAGCTAAGAGAATGAAATGGGCAATAGCAAATGTTGACCTATATCTAAATCCATCTTAAGCCAAAGAATTGGAATATGCTACATGGAGCAACCAAAGGTGAAAATGACATTTTGTCCTTCACATTCAAAACACCCAAGACACAGCTGAAATAAATAATTTTACAATTGACCATCCTGTCAATAACTACTACAATTCATGAAAAAGGCTAACATTAACCACCCAAGGTGCAACCTTTTCTCAGCAAATGTAACTGAAATCCTTCAAAAATCCAGATGGGTTTCCTCCAAAACACGAAAACAGAAATGGGCAAAAAACAAACAAACAAATGGTAAGTCATATATGGGTCTTCTTTCAGCTCATTCCAATCATCAGATCAAAAAAAAGTCATGGAATGGAAAAATTCACAAACTCGCAGACGTGTCTCTTTCTATCGATCGTCCGAAACAGACCATCATCAATATGCTTCCATGCAAGGCATGAAATTGATAGCATAAATTTGAAATTTGGGAAGATATAACAAATAAAAATAAAAAGCGTTGTTACCGAGGGAGAGTGAAGAAGCAGCTGCGATCGCCATGAGAGAGAGAAAAGGAGGATCGGAGGTTGGTATGAGTTTGGGTGTGGTAATGAGTGAAATTTGCAGAAAATGATTTGGTCATGGAGATCTCAGTTGTCAGGTCAGGGCTGTGGCTGTGGCTGTGGCTGTGGCTGTGTTGGAGTTGGAGGCTTCTTTTCTCTCTTTCTATGTCTTTTATGTTATGTTGTCTGCGCAACACTATTGCTATGGGCATAAAGGTTCTCTGATTTATGACTCGAGTGCATTTTTGTCTATTACTCTCTTGGGATATGCCTTTTGTTTTGTTCCAAGTGCTTATTTGGTAACTCAAAATTTTGATAAATAAAAATTGAAATGTTTCAAACCAAAAAAAATATCTTTTTGAAAGGATTGGGATAGCGCAGTATTTCGAAATCGGAAGAAGTTTGTTTCAAAAGCGTCGACTTTTGGTGACACACTATAGGAAGTTGAGTTTGAACTCGTGTTAGGTTCAGGTTTCATTAACGCCTATGGTCAGTTGACAGTGTTTTGTTGTGTTGTGAATATGATTTTCTTGTATGTTGAGAAACTTGTGGTCTCAATTATCTACCTTTGTTTAGGGTTGTTGTCCATTATGCGGGCTTGGAATACTGGAGAGTGTGTTTGCTTTGTCATGTACTCTGTTTTTTGAAAGTAAAAGGTGCACAATGCACCATATTCATTAATAAACGACAATTGGATACAAAAATAATTAATACAAGAAAAATTCTATCTAATATCTCAAATCTGCTTAAGGTCAACACTGTTATTGTTACTACAGACTTGTGTTGTTGAGGACCCACCCCTAGTAATTGGTCTATATTAACTAAACATCTATCTTTGGATGAGTGACTATGTATGACACCTCTTGCGCTTTGGCGTTACAGTATTCGGCCCCAGGATCGGTACTCGCCCTTGACTGACTACACCTTGCCCCGAGTTCCTTGACTCGGGAAATCAGACTCGTCCCTCCCCCCGTGCCCGACCTCCATCGCCTCTTCCGACATCCGGGTGGTAAAAACTGAGACCCGCCCCCATCCAACAAGCCACCGCCG
>JAYMTK010002669.1:0-13444 GCA_036897405.1 Pelargonium myrrhifolium | reverse complement strand
GGCTACGATGTGAGGTTTGTGGCCCCTCGTCGTTCATGACTCAAGTTATGAGGGTAGATCTTGTATATGATCCTTTGTAACGTTGGACAACGCTCGTCTTCGGCTAATACAATTTCCTTTGGTTCAAAAAAAAAAAAAAAAACAATCATGATTCACTTAGATTTTCTTTCAAAATACATACCTAAATTTTCTTTTTAAGATACTATTATACATTAGTTATCAATAATGTCTCCTTAATAAGTTAGTTAATATCCACAAAATTTGTTGAAACACATGTCCATGAAGTTAGAAGAGTAAATATAAAATGATAACTAATTTTTTTTATTTTTTCTAGATAAAAAGTAGAACACTTATTTGGGACAAAAGTAATACGACTTCATTAAAAAGTTAAACAAATGCAACAAATTGTACTTTTGGAATCTCATTCCACTTCATCGGGGATTCACCCGGATAACACGATTGACATCGTAAATCTGAGCTCCTCTCGAAACTCTTCCAAAATACCATATATCGATCCCCTCTACGTGTGACCTTCCTCTTAGGCCATGATCACCTACAATGGGTCTCACACCCTTCATATATAAACCCTTGGTCACTCCATGAACCCTTTACTAACCCCTCCAGAACCGCACGAGCCTCATGAGATCTCAATGCTAACCTATCACATGGTCCTCCATCACTTCATAGACTTTCTCATGCATAGGCTTTCAACTCCTCCATAAAAATATACATAAGACCTTCAAAGCTCATGATCCTATACATGGAACCATCACGCCTCATGAGTGTGCCTCTATGGTCCAAGATGATCAAGCCGAGCCTTGGACCTCGATCCATCTGGGTGACTAAGATATTGAGTTATTTAGGTGTCCGGGCCTCTTCTAGTTGAGGTACGTCCAATTGGTAACCTCCCAGACTTGATCTTCTAGTGTCCTCCAAGATCCTAGTGCCTCAAATGCTCTACAATAGTGTCATTGTCATCGCCTCAAAACGATGACATCATTGATACTTCATCAATAGGTCCTGGCTCTCTATGTCATCATGACATCATTTTCACATCACCATTACATCCTTATGGTGTGTACAAAATCATCATTTGAGTTCACGACATAGGTGACATCATCAAACCTCATTCGTTATTATCAACAACCCAAAGCAAGGTAACACTTCGCCTACACTTGATTTTGAGAGTATAAATACTCCCTAAAGTTATAATGTATGTATTCCACACAAGGAGCACCAAGGAACCTAAGGAGGATCTCGACACTCAGCTCCCACAAAGAGCATCAAGGTCTTTAAGAAAGAGCACAACACTTATCTCCCACAATGAGCACCAAAGTCCCCAAGAAGGACCACGACACTTAGCTCCCACAAAGAGCTATAAGGCTTCGGGTTTTGTTGGCAAAAGGCCTTTTTGGGCTTTAAAACTAGACAAATGGCCCACTATTTCATATAACTAGCTAAATGGCCCTCTATTTAATTTTTCTTTTTTTTTTTTAAATCTACTTAGCGGCAATTGGGGTGCCGCTAAGCCCTTAACAGCACCTCAATTGCCGCTAAGCCCACTGGCGCCGACACCGTCTCCGGCAGCCATTTTCTGTTTTTTTTTAAATAAGTAAATATTTTATTTAAAATAAAGTTTTAAAATGTAATTAAAAAATTTAAATTTTGTAATATGAATAGTTGTATTTATTTGTGTTGTTTTATTTTTGGTATGGTGTAAAAAAAATGCAAATGAGTTGCTAATTTGACATTTGTGATAATAACGACAATATATTATAAAAAACAAACAAGGAATAAAATTTGCGATACATGTAAACTTCTTAATGGTAATGTCGGCCCAAGCGACTACCTGTATCACAACCTTTGGATTTTGAATTTTGTCTTAAATTATATTATCATTTTAGTTGTTTTTGCGGTTGCGGTTGTTATGATGGTTCATCGTCTGAATCTTCCACCGAGTCAAATTGTAATTGTTGTGACTTGGAGGTGTTTGATAATTGGGTGGCAAAATTTAAATTATACTTTCCGAACCCAAATAGTATTTTCTGAACTTTCATTTCATGACCCCACAAGTTTCTTGAACTTACTGTTTTGTCCCTGAGCTTGAGTCCTCTAAGAGACCATGGTTAAGCCACGTGGGCATCTACAATAAAGCGGGAAGATAATCCAGGGAGTCTACAAGAAGTGGCCTCGAGCCCTTCATTGGTGTGTCACTAAAGAACAAATACACTACTAAAAGGATCTGATCGACCAGACAAATTTTGTTGAAAAAGAACCAATTTTTATATTAAAAATCTTCATCTTTTTCTCTTTTGTTTGCAAGCGGTTGCGATTTTTCTGCGGGGTCCAAGTGTAAGATATATTTTTGGGAATTTTTGAGGCTGTGAAGCTTCTTCGTGTACTCTATTTTAATGCTGCTGTGATATTCTGTTTTCTGGTTGGTGCAGCAGTGGTGGGTGGACACAAGCTCCTTTCATGGTGAAACTGGTACTCTCTCTGAGCATGTGTTGGGTTTGTGCTGCTGTGATTGTTGGGGATGGTTTGTCATTTCATTGATTTTGTATTAGGAGTTTTTTTTGCTTTGTTTCCTTGATGGGTTTTTGTTGTTGAGATGTTTGTTGCTGAGTTTATGGTGTAAATTGCAAAGTTCGAATTTTTGAAATTATGTTGGTTGATGGGCTTGTGTTTTGTTTAGATAGTGATTTTACTGAGATGGGTTTGTGTTGCTGTGGTTGGTTTGACATTTCCTTGATGTGTATGAGGAGTTTTTTGCATTGTTTCTTTGATGGGTTGATGGTGTAAATTGCAAAGTTTGGATTTTTGAAATTATGTTGGTTGATGGGTTTGTGTTTTGTTTAGATAGTGATTTTACTGAGATGGGTTTGTGTTGCTGAGGTTGGTTTGACATTTCTTATGAGGTGTTTTTTGCATTGTTTCTTTGATGGGTTTTTGTTGTTGACGATGCTTGTTGATGGGTTGATGGTGTTGATTGCCAAGTTTGGATTTTTGAAATTATGTTGGTTGATGGGTTCGTGTTTTGTTTAGATAGTGATTTTACTTAGATGTGTTTGTGTTGCTGTGGTTGGTTTGGGATTTCGTTGATATGTATGAGCAGTTTTTGGCATTGTTTATTTGATGGGTTTTTGTTGTTGATGATGCTTGTTGATGTTGTTAATTGCAAAGTTTGGATTTTTGAAATAATGTTGGTTGATGGGTTTGTGTTTTGTTTAGATTACGATTTTAATGTGATGGGTTTGTGTTGCTGTGGTTGGTTTGGCATTTATTTGATTTGTATGAGTTTTGTGCATTGGGTTTTTAGTTGGTAATGATGCTTGTTGATGGTGTTAATTGCAAAGTTTGGATTTTTGAAATTATGTTGGTTGATGGGTTTGTGTTTTGTTTAGATTATGATTTTAATGTGATGGGTTTGTGTTGCTGTGGTTGGTTTTGCATTTATTTGATTTGTATGAGTTTTTTGCATTGGGATTTTTAGTTGGTAATGATGCTTGTTGATGGGTTTGGTGGAAATTGAAAAGTTTGGATTTTTGAATTCATGTTGGTTGACGGGTCTGTGTTTTGTTTAGATAGTCATTTTACTGTGATAAGTTAGTGTTGCTGTGGTTGATTGGGCTATTTTAATTTGTATAAGGAGTTTTTATGCTTTGGATTTTCTTAGTGATGATGCTTTTTTTTCGGCTTTAGTGATGATGCTTGTTGATAGGTTTTTGGTTTATATTACAAAGTTTGAAAATTTTGAATTCATGTTGGTTGATGGGTCTGTGTTTTGTTCAGATAGTGATTCTACTTTAAAGGGTTTATGTTGATATTACTGTTTTATGTGCTGAAATTTTCATGTTTTGCGTTCTGTTACTTTTGTGGCCATTAGAGAACAAATTGTGTGCTTCAATTTGATGCGAAGTCGGGTTCTGTTTATCTGTTTTGTGGTTCTAAAATGAGCTTTTGATTCTTCAAAATGTAGGTGATGTTGGAAGTGAGAAAGTGCGGTATAAGTTGGAGAATGTGTCCATTACTTGTGTGTGTCTGTGCTGGTGGATAACATCATGGAGGGCGCATCGGATTCTGCTTGGCAGCAGTCTGATAGTTTCACGGGATTGAGTACTTCCCGAATCTCGGACAGGAATCGGAGACGTCTTCGCCCCAGCAGAAGTGGGTTTTCATTAGGTAATGCGTCCAGTGATTCGGGGAATCTGAAGGCGAGGGATGAGGTTGTGCTGACTCGCAACAAAAACCACGTCGGTTTATCTGGAGTGTGTGGCGATGAGGTAGCGATTAATCCTTACATCCGTGCCTCGGAATCGGGTGATGTTAGTTTGAGACAGTGGTTGGACAAACCCGAGCGTCCCATTGACGCCTTCGAAAATTTTCACATATTTAGTCAAATAGTAGAGATTGTTGATGTAGCCCATTCACAAGGAATTATTGTCCATAATGTGCGACCTTCTTTCTTTGTCGTGTCCCCTTACAATCGCATATCTTTCATTGAGTCTGCTCCTTGTTCGGGCTCGGTCCATCCAACACGTGTATCATTAGTGGCAAAAGCTGAAGAAAATAGTGCTAAAGGAAGAGGAAATGCTGTGCAAGAAGAGGAAAAGAAACAGCCGTTTCCAATGAAGCAGATATTGCTTATGGAAACCAATTGGTATACGAGTCCTGAAGAGGCTGCGGGCGCTTCAAGTTCCCGTGCTTCAGACATATATCAATTGGGAGTTCTTTTATTTGAGGTCCGTTCTGAAACTGCAATTTTTGTTGGATACGAGCTTCCTAGCTACTTTACCGTACTTTTTAAATATCTAAGGTAGCGTTTGGACTTTTTTATTTATTTATAGAAAAACGGAATCAAGAATGGGAATCTAAAGTTTCATGAATGAAAAGCTTAACCCAAACACGACGAATGAAAATTTTATTCCCATTCCTGAACAAAATTCTAATCCAATCGGTACCTACTTTGGATTAAATTTTTAAAATGGAAATCGGAATTGGAAGGAGCTTCTCATTCAGACAAGATCGATAACAAGTCTTTATCCAGATAAGATGAATGAAAAACTCATTTCGATTCAGATTCTTGTTTCCCATTTTTAAATGATATTTATAATCCAAATGGTACCTAATAGTATTGACTTTTGAGTTGGATTGAAGCTTGGGAGCTACAAAACTTGATTTCTACTCTATACTGATATGCTAATCGTACTTGTGAACAGCTGTTCTGCCCATGTTGTTCGAGAGAAGAAAAGAGCAGAACTATGCTTAGTTTGAGACATCGACTTCTTCCTCCACAATTGCTACTGCAGTGGCCAAAGGAAGCTGCGTTTTGCTTGTGGCTTCTGCATCCTGAACCGACTAGTAGGCCAAAAATGTGGTGATTTCTTCTTCCTCTACTACCTCGAGTTGCTTGTTCTCACAACGATTCTTAACATTTAAAAGCTCGTTTTTGACATAATATAACATATATTTTGGGGAAGAAGGTCCAAAAAGGTCTTTGTACTACCCCATTCGTTCCGTTTTAGTCTCTAAACTATCAAATGTTCCATTTTTGTCCAAAGATCATTCCATAATAGTCCTAAGTCCAAACTATGTCACATTCGGTTCCATTTTGGTCTCTATCGTTAATTTTAGTCAGTGTGCTGTCGTGAATGCAACATAGTTTAGACTAAAATGGAATGAAGTGAAGATCTTTGGGTTAAAATGGAACGTTTAATTGTTAAGGGACTAAAACGGAACGAATGAAATAGTACATAGACCTTTTTGTACCCTGAGTAGTCTGAATTTGCACGATGTCAATTACTAATGCCACTTTCTTATCACGTGTTACAGTGAGTTGCTACAAAGCGAGTTCCTTAATGAACCAAGAAATGATCTGGAAGAACAAGAAGCAGTGATAGAGCTTCAAGAGAGAATAGAAGAGCAGGAGTTGTTGCTTGAATTCCTTTTGTTGCTACACCTAAGAAAACAGGAAGTAGCAGATAAGTTGCGAGACACTATTTCCTTTTTGTGTTCTGATATCGAAGAAGTTACAAAGCAGCAAACGAGTCTTAAGAAAAAGGCGGGTTTGTATCAAGAACTTGAGAATGTTGAGGAATATTCCACATCAAATCTCCCTTTGACAAATGTTTTCGATATGAATGATTCTCGATTGGTGAAGAACTTCAAGAAACTGGAGTCGGCGTATTATTTGACAAGATGCAGACCAATCAAACAACCCGGGAAACCGATGCTTAGACAATCACTGACAAGTACTGCTATGAGAGAAAGAAGTTCTGTAAATAATCCGACTTCAAAAGAGCAATGCATCGAAGGCAGAGATATTGGATGGATAAATCCGTTCCTCGAGGGTTTGTGCAAATATCAATCTTTCAGTAAGTTTAAAGTGAAAGCAGAACTGAGCCAAGGAGATCTGTTAAATTCTTCCAACCTAGTATGCGCTCTCGATTTTGATCGTGATGGAGAATTTTTTGCTACAGCCGGTGTAAATAAGAAGATTAAAGTATTTGAATGTGATATCATCATAAGCAGAGATCGTGACATTTGCTATCCAGTAGTTGAAATGATTAGCGGATCAAAGCTAAGCAGTTTATGTTGGAATAGTTATATTAAAAGTCAGATTGCTTCGAGTAATTTTGAAGGTGTTGTTCAGGTATGTCGAGCTCGTATATCTCTGTATAGGACCAACTCAACTAAAACCTTAAGTTGATAGTTAAGACCCAATATTAACTTTATGTTCCGTTAATGTATCCCACTTCGAAAGAATGTGAAGTCCGTTGCCTGATATACAAGTTGGTCCCTCCACCTATCAGCTTAAGCTTGTGTTGTAACCAAAATTTCCAAAAAAAAAAAAAAAATGGACTGAAGACCGGACGGACCAGTCATTCAGTCTAAACCCAATCACGAACAAGGCTTTGATACCATGTAGAGGACCAACTCAATGATTTTGAATTCTTCATAGTTAACTCATTTGCTTGAAATGTGTAGGTGTGGGACGTTACCAAAAGTCAAGTGTTCATGGAAATGAGAGAGCATGAGAGGCGCGTATGGTCTATCGACTTCTCATCAGCTGATCCGACAATGTTGGCTAGCGGGAGCGATGATGGGTCCGTCAAGCTATGGAGTATCAATCAGGCAATTCTACTTTTGCACTTGGTGGATGTCAGCTTTGAAACTAAACGTACTGCAGCTATATAGTTTCTTGCTGCACGTATTTACGTCACGACGTGTAATAAGTTGTTTCTCTTACTTGGGTGGCTAATGCAGGGAGTGAGTATTGGTACCATCAAAACAAAGGCCAATGTCTGTTCTGTTCAGTTTCCATTGGATTCTGCGCGATCCCTCGCATTTGGTTCCGCAGATCACAAGATATATTACTACGATCTCCGCAACACAAAAGTCCCGTTATGCACTATAGCAGGACATGATAAAACTGTGAGTTATGTCAAGTTTGTGGACACCACGAATCTTGTATCCGCGTCCACGGACAACACGCTGAAGCTATGGGATGTGTCCACGTGCACATCGCAGGTTATTGACACTCCTGTTCAATCATTCACGGGCCACACAAACATGAAGGTACGTTGCTCATAATTTCATAAGTTTTGGTTATAAAAAGAACTGAGTTTGTTAGTTCCTGGGGACATTATTCCAGATATTTCCATATATAGATCACTCTCTGAAACATGTACATGTTGACATTATCAATGATGCATGTCCCATGTGTTGCAGAACTTTGTCGGATTGTCGGTCTCTGATGGTTATATTGCCACTGGCTCAGAAACAAATGAGGTACTCTTCTTAGTCATATTATAGATATGAACATCTCTTATACCTTCGCATTTTGTATTTGTCATATTATAATCGTAGTGAGGGTGAGCCTTATCCCAACTGTAAAGGTTGTCGCCTTGTGAAGGGTGTGTACGTAAATGGCCCTCTCTAGACCCCACACTGGTGGGATTCTCGTGTACTGGGCCAACCTTATATTTTAGTGTAAAAGAACCGATTTGGTTCCTGAACTTTTTTTAACTCAAAATAGCCTTTGAAGTTTCGTGTTTGAACCCAATTTGGTCATTGAACTTAATTTTAACCCAAAAGAGACCCTAAACTTTCAAATATAGACCCAATTTGGTTCCTAAACTTTTGATATAAGCTCTAACGGCAAGGACCATGTTAGGTTAATATTTGAAAGTTCTTGGACCAAATTGGGTTCAAACA
Organism: Pelargonium myrrhifolium; assembly: GCA_036897405.1. Lineage (NCBI taxonomy): Eukaryota > Viridiplantae > Streptophyta > Magnoliopsida > Geraniales > Geraniaceae > Pelargonium > Pelargonium myrrhifolium. The sequence goes on along the minus strand of JAYMTK010002669.1, from coordinate 5,227 downwards.
CGAAACTTAAGATACCATTTCGGGTTAAAAATGTTTAGTAACCGAATTGGGTCCAAACACGAAAGTTCTAGGACCAAATTAGGTCTTTTACCTCTATTTTATTCATAGTTTCAAAATGAAGCTTCGTTTCTAGCTTGAAACACGTTCAACAAAAGCTTCTTTCACGCACATTGTGAACGCTTCACAATGCAAGTTGAGGCAACCAAGAAACAAGTTGCGCGTTAAACTTTCCTAGTGCTCACTTTATGATATTTCTCCAACCAATGCGAGGAACTAAGATACAAAATGGTCTTTAATCTTTATGGCGTTCCCGTCTACTGCATAATATACTATTTTACGAATTCTCGGATTTGTTTTTGGGTGGTTATATGAAAGTAGCTTTATCTTCATCTATTCATTGGTGTTTTTCATATCTCCATGAAATAGGTTTTCGTGTACCATAAAGCTTTTCCCATGCCTGCACTGTCATTCAAGTTCAACAACACAGACCCATTTTCCGGCAATGAAGTGGACGATGCTGCACAGTTCATTTCCTCTGTTTGTTGGCGCGGCCAGTCATCCACCTTAGTCGCTGCAAATTCCTCAGGTAACATCAAGATTTTGGAGATGGTTTAAGGTATAGAAACACGGTGATAGGTATCTATATATTGATTTTTGGCTTTAGATCAGTGAATTATGAGATTTACATGAAGAGTGAAAGATGTACTTTGATCAAATGTGTTGTAGATAAAAGGTTAGAAGGAAAGTACAAATTGTTGTTTTTGTATGTTTTGTAATGATCACAATTCATTATCATTATGTGTAGTTGCTATTGGTTTTCAAATACATTGGTTTGTTGTTGGCTTTTTTTTACTGTTGGAGATGTTGGTTTTTCAAAATCATGGTTGCTTACCAAGTTGGAACTTACATGGATCAAAAGTCCCATCTGCCCCTAAATTGCCCCTCTGTAGTTGATGTCGTTTTCCCTCTCGGGATCTGTACTTTTATTTTTATTTTTTGGGTTTTTGAATGAAAGTACCGCTTGCTTAAGAAAAAAAAAAAGTTTTCGATTTTCTAGTGACTTTAAAGAACTCCTTTTCTCTTTAAAGTAACTTGTTTTCTGCAGAAAACTGAGAGCTCTCGCATCTCAAAAGAAGTATGTTCATTTTTCGTCATTTCATAAACTTACACAACCAAAAATCACAACAAACTAAAGATTTTGATGAACACTAAAGAGCAAGAATCAAGACCTAATCAAATCAATGAACACAAACTATTAGAAACTAACTGATAACATATTTTCTGCAGAACTGAACTCTGAAACTAAAGATGCAAACAAAAAGAGATTCATTAACAACGATTATGAGTTGATGATGCCAAGAACCTAGCTGCATTAGTAGACTCACTCTAACAAGAAGAATATGAAAGCTAAACCAGAAAAAACCAAGTAAATTCCACCAATTATTCTCACTACGAACAAGCATCGAGTTTCAAGAATCTATATAATACCGTTTCCTGACAATATGCCTCAGAGCATTCTATTATCGGGTTTCAGAAATAACAGTGTTTGCTTCTTCCTCTGTTATTACATAATCGTTAACTATTCTGCAGAACATAGCTCTAGAAAGGTCGTGTCTATTTTACATATCTGAAATAGGCGAAACTTGAGAAACAGAAGATATAAGATGCTATGAAGAACGAGGAGAAGCAAAAATAATTATGAAAAACGTCGGATTAGAGTAATTGTTCTAAGAAAACAGAACCTACAAAATGAGTGATTGAGCTCCATCTTTGATTTCAAAGACTGATGAAAGTAGCATATATTCGTATTGAAAGAGTATGAGGCCTTATCTGTAACTCCAGCAGCAACGCAGGGCCTTTTGGTCACAATTTTCCACTGACTTGTTCGGATTTTGAATCACAGAGAGTTTGTTTTCTTTTTATTTCCTGTTCTACGTTTGTATGCAAGCACGAGCCCTCCAATCTATTTACACTGGTTTTGCTCAAACTTAGCAGTCAAGGATAGCCTTGCTACAAGGCCGCGAAGCCTCTGAGCCCCACGACCCGGTTTAAGCTTGCTAGAGTCTCCAACATCCGAACAAAGGGGCTTACCGGTGCACCAGCCCCCGGGAGTGAAACCATCCCTTGGTCGGTTAAGTAACTCCTGATCAATCTTATCCAAAACGGGTGTGCCATGTTTGAACTTCCGAGCAAAAGCAGCGCCACTTGCAAGCATCTTGTTCGAGTCATTTAGAGAAAGCGTGTGGGGGTGCTGCTTGGGAGGCACGTCCCAAGAAATGTAGTGCAAGTCGTGGTTGACGGCAGTCTGGGCGAACTCGGGGACATTGCATATGACAGTTTGGAAGTAGCCTTCGGGAGACGAGACGAAGTTTGTGTAATACATAAGGAGGACTCTTGGTAGGTTATCCCAACCCCAAATGATGTATTCTACAAACGAACGTGAGAGAACCATCCATGCGGAACCTACAAGAAGAAAAAAAAAGACGTCTTTCAAAGGAAGGCGAAAAATAATGGATTGCTTATATTTAAGTTATTGATTCACTTTCCAAAGATTAATCATTGAAAAGATACAAATATGCTAAGATTGCATCAGACTTTCAAATCGGTCTCGTTCTGAACAATATCAACAAAAATTCATTGGTTCAGTTACACGATAACATAACAATTTTGCAAATTTGTATCTGCAACATTCATTACACGCCAAAAACAGAACATATATACATGTGAACAAAGGATCACTGACCAGTAAATAATTTAAAGGCGTCGGGTAAAGTTCTCCGTGGTGTGACCCAAAATATATCAGACTTGGTTGAGTTGTAGAGCCCAGGGTCAATAATCAAAGGCATAGCACGCTTTTCCCTAACCACCAACATAAGAAAATCAGTATCTTTCGGTTCATAAAAGCTACATACACATATAGTGAAAGAGAGAGAGAGAGAGAGAGAGAGAGAGAGAGAGAGAGAGAGAGAGAGAGAGAGAGAGCGTACTCTTTCCAACCTAGCTTGCTGGTGTGTTCGATGAAATTCAGATTTCGGTTTAAACTCGAGAAGGTGAAAAGAAGATCTGCACAAGGCACTAAAACAATGTAACAAGTCCCAAAAGCAAAAATAGTATAGTACTCCGAAATAGCAAAGAGATTGAAATGTGAAAACTAACCATCTTGAGTCACAAGAGGATAATCCGAAGCACTGAGGTTTATAAACCAATCCCAGTCCTTACTTCTCTTGAGAAGAATTGCGCATGCGTGAAGAGTATTAGCAACCATGGTGGGTCCTCTATAAGTAACCATATTGGCTTTCTTAATCATATGAACATTCCCAACCTTGGAATACATGGGATCATTTTCCACTCGGGAAGCAAGCTCCAATCTTTCCTTCACCGGCGACTCAAGGTCCAAATGTACAACATATTGGTTCCTAGGATGATATAGTGCTTTAAGAGTTCTCCAAAGCTTGTCCAAGTCGCCTTTTGACCCCGAAACCAAATAGGCGAAACGAGGAACTTTGGGGCCAGAAGGAGGAGGATACAACGGAACCTTTGATTCGGCAAAAATTGGGATTGTTTGGTTCGTTGAAAGTTTAGACGGAATAAGCGAAAGGATTGAATTGAGAGAATGCAATGAAGAGATGAGACCCATGTTGAGCGAAGTAGCGAGAAGGAATATGCATACGAGGGAGGTTATGACAAGAGGAAATACCCATTTCTTCTCCACGTTCAGAGACCCCATAACAAGAACTTATCATGGATTCTAATGAACCCTACTCGAACCCCGGATTCGATCAACCATCCATTCCAAATAAGCAAAGATTCGGATTCACCAACAAAAGGGCATCTTGCATCTTGTATCTTCTATCCACCTCAACCTTCAAAGCTCGAATTGAGCACACCTTCACAAAACAATATGCGAATTTAGAACTTGATTATAGCTGTTAAATCAAACCACACTCTCTTATATCAGTTCCCAGCTAACGAAGAAACCAAAGAGTGTGAAAACAGCTATGCTTGAGAATTGTGAAAATACAGCAACAGAACTAAATTATTCATTATAAATTACAAATAACTTGTAGATACAACCAATATTATTTTTAAAAAAACACCGAAAGAGACAAATAATCAAGAAAACCGATACCAGGCAATAAACAAAATCAACAGAATCAAAGAGAGGCCATATAGTTACACGTAGAATCAGTGAAAATGACACAATTACAATCACAACAATGCCAATTCCTGGTACAATCTGCAAAAACAGATTACAATACAATAAAAAATCCCAAAACCAACATTTTTGACACAGACCCTAATCTAGAAAACCCTAGCATCCATAAAAAAATGACACGAACCCATTATAGAATCACTACCAACAATCAAAAGGAAACAAAAACACATCATAAGAAACAAACAAAACCCAGATCAGAAATTCACATCAGAGGGCCAATTAGTAACAAAACTGAATCCAAAAATAGCATTTTTTTTTTCTTTCTATAGTGAGAGCAAAACATACCACAGCTGAATCAGGACCAGAAAAATGAAATTTGACAACAACCCGGATAAATAAAACACACAATGATGGAGTGAATCAAAACAATTTATCTTAAAACTAGTGGGAAACAAGAAATTATCAGACACAACAAAAACAAAAGCAAAACAGAGCTCGAGCAGAACCTGGAGGAGACAGAGATGGAGGAGATGAGCTTTTGTTGCATGGATTGGGAGAGAGAGAAAGAACAGATTTCCTAGAAAAAGGAGAGAGAATTTGGGTTGTGTTATTTATTTATTTTATTTTTTTCTGTTCCTAATCTTTGTAGGAGTTATGTTTTTGTCAGTGTTCTTGAAGAACAGAGGACGTGTTGTGACATTTTTTTTTTTTTTTTCAATTTTGGAATAAAATCAGTCTCTCTCCCAATTAAGAGTTTCTGTTTTTGTTTAGTGCTCTGTTTTTTTAGTTTTTTTCCTTAAAAAACACTTAAGACATCGACTCAGATTTATCATAAAGTGTTGATTAGTTTAAATTTACATGATGATAACTTTCAAAAACTAATTTTATTTTGTATAACACATATTTTCCATGCTAAATTTATACTATTTATGTTAAAGTTTGTGAGGAAGCACTAGGAGATGTCACCCTCATCAACTTTAACAATTTGAATTTTTCTCGTTGCTTCTTTCTAAAATGTTTCTTCAACTTTCATCGAGTACAAATTTTCACTCAATAACTAATAACAATTAC
>JAYMTK010002668.1:0-13445 GCA_036897405.1 Pelargonium myrrhifolium | reverse complement strand
TAGTAAAAGAGAATGATCCACATCCAATAGCATTTATTACTTTTGTGATTTTCAGCCGAAAACTCATTTTCACGGCCAATGCGATATCCCGAAAACACACTTAGGGTCTCTGTTAATGGTGTGTTATCTCGCGCACGTCATAAGTTCAAGAACAAAATCTGAGAAGTAAGTAGACTTTTGGATTTAGAATATTTTTTTAAGAAAATGTCAAACACGTGGACAAGACAATAAAGATATATTTTTTTTTTTAAGAGAATGACATACATATTCTAATTAATACGCCTGATTGATCGAGTCATAGAGACATCAAAATGTCAAACACGTAGACAAGAAGATAAACATATATTTATTTTAAGAGAGCGACATGCATATTCTAAATCCAACGCCTGATTGGCATCAGATGAACCTGTAGTTTTCATCATATTGAAAATGGAGAGACCAATCCGATAATAATTTATAGATGGCTTTGTAGTTTTCATTTTTCATCTAAATAGTATATATGTTTGGGGTGGTGGCAAGGGTTGTTGATGGACCTCAAGTTTAAGCAAAGTCTAAATTACGTAATTAAACTCCAAGTAATAGGCTATGTAAAATGAGTTCACCACGTCAGATCTCATAACTCACGATTTCAACATATCACCTACTCTCAACAATATATATTCTTCTACCCCAAAATAAAACCTTATACAACACATTATCAATTTATTTTGAAATAATTCATGAGTTTAATATATATCAGTTACACTAATAAGGTGATGACATCTCATTTAAAATCATAGATCCGGACAGGTCGCTTCGCTCCCACAAATTCACTTGGGTGGGTATAAGTGATTTTAAATGAGGTGTCATCATCTCATTGACTTTGTTAAGTTGCAACTGATATAACTTTATATCAGTCAACTGATATATATTTTACCCATAACTCATTTATCCAAATGTTAATTTACTTATATTTGATGTTTCAAGCTAATTTTAGATTCTTGATCATGTCTTATTTATTCAAGTTGATAAAGTTAACTCTAATTCGACTTCAATAGAATTCAACTCATTTGAATTTGAATTCGAATTATATATTGAATTGAATTTCACTTTTAAACGTAAATATGCGAATTTGTAAAAGTTTATCATATCCGACTTGAAAATTAGTCAAATTGATTGAGTTGTGCATAAAAAGTACTAAATCTTTCAGAATAATATTGACATTTCATGACATACATTCCACTTTCATTGTTTTTCTTGGGACAAACAATAAAAGAACATTTTTTAATACAGTGAATAACTTTTATCATGAAATTCAATTATTTCATGTCAAATTGGCGTGTTCCTTTGAGATTTGAGACAGTGAAATGACAAGGCTTCCTCCAAATTTTACGTCCTACAAAGTAAGCATTTCCAAGGATTAGACTAATATCATTGCAAAAAACATTAATGTTTATAATGCATAATAATATTTTACATAATTACTTTTTATTTTAAAATATTAACCAAAAAACATCTTCTATAAGTTCAAAGAAACCCAAGAAAATGTCACAAATTTACTTTAATAGTCTTCATTAGAAAAACTAAAAAAAAAATGCAATTAAGACTCGATACTAAGGTTGACAATTCGTGTAGCGACACACACGACATGCTCAACATGTACATTTAAGATATAATTATTAATCACAATAACACGAAAACTGTGTTGGAACGTGTCGTGTCAAATGTGTTAATTCTATCGTGCATAATGTGTTGAGTTATGCTCGTGTCAATCGTGTCGAGTCAAGATAACTCATTTGCTTATCGTGTCAAACGTGTCATATTTGAAATCGTGTCGTGTTTGTGTTACGTCATGCGATACGATTATCAAAATAATTCGTATTCTTATTGAGGCCTTGTTTGGTAACTCCACAACTTCTTTTTTATTGTGAAATAAGAGAAAGTATGAGGTAAAATAAAGAGAGAGTGTGTATAGAAAATTTGGGTCGTGTTTGTTAAAATGGATTGTAAAAGAAGGTGTGAAAAATAATTGCGTTTGTTAAAATTTGGTGTAAAAGTTGTTAAAAATGATAAGACCAAATTGCCCTTGCATTTGGATTAAAAACTGAATTAATCTTAGCCATTGATTTGGTTTGAGTTATTCAATCTTAGTCATTCATTTTTTTTTTTTGGGGAAATTTAATGCAAAACAAAATGACTCACTTTTCTCCTCTTTCAGTACAAACACTCACGAACCCTAACATCAGTGTGTCTCCTAGGCGTCGAAGTTGCATCTTACCTTTATTTCGGCGGGTTTCTTGCAATATCGTCGACGAGTAGTTGGTCGGCGGAGAGCACCGACGGTCAAATGATTAAAGCAACAACTGAGTTGATTGCAGTTAACATACAATTAGTGCATTCAAGGCAAAGCTGAACGAAATTAACACAAAGCTACTTGAGGTTATTCAAATAACATGTTCAATTGATGCTGAATATGATGAAGAAAAGAGGGGCATTAAGAAAAGAGGGGCATTAAGGTAACTTGTCAATAAAAAAGTGGGGATAAAATTGTCTAGCAAAAAAAAACTCTCCCTCCTATTGAGGTGCAACAACTTTTCTCCTCCTTCAGCTTTTACACACTCCCTCCTCTAATTGTTTAATTGTCTATGGTTGAAGGAAGAGATAGAAATATTTTTAAGGGGTAATTACAATAAGCACCCCTGATAGGGATAAAAACAGTTAGCGCTCCTAAACTTTGGTCTGAAACTTTAAGCACCCCTAAAGTATTAAAAGATCTTTCTGTCAGTTAAATCTAATGGAAAGTTTACTATTTGGTCATGTGTCAGGCACATGACCAGTTTATTTTTTGAAATCCCTAAAATACTATTCACTATCCTTCTTCTTCTTATATCTATGTTCTTCATTATCACCGAAAAATTTGTACTTTCGCCGGAATGTTCATAATTTTGTCGGAAAATTCATAATTTCACCGCAATGTTCATAGTTTCGCCGGATTGTTCATAATTTCACCGGATTATTCATAATCTTGCCGGAATGTTCATTAATTTGTCGGATTGTTCATAATTTCTCCGGAAATTTTATAAACTAACCGGAAAATTCATTACTTTACCAAAAAATTGAAAATCTTACTAGAAAAATCCAAAAATCATTATCTAAATAATCATCTAACAAAATAAAACAAACTCTCATAACTTTAACAATTTCAAAATAAATCACAAGTCAAATTAAACCATAACCAAACTAAATCCTAAATAAACTAACTATTCAAATAGCTAGAGGATCTGACGAAGGCGTCGACGAGGTGGTGGATCTGACGGAGGCGAGCGGCGGAGGCTAACGGCGGAGGAAGCTTCTAGCCGGCGAGATCTGGGCCGGCGAGGAGGTTTCAAGTCGGCGAGATCTGGGCGAACGAGGAGGTTTCGAGCCGGCGAAATCTAGGCCGACGATGAGGCTTCGAGCCGGCGAGATCTGGGCCGGCGAAGTCACGGCAAGGCGTAGGCTTCTTCTCCGGTGGCGAAGCTACGACCAAGCCCTCTTCTCCGGCGAGCTCCGACGGCCAAGCCCTCTTCTCCGGTGAGGCAAGATGATTTGAGAGGAGATGAGTGTTTTGAGAGGATTTGAGAGGGTTTGAGAGGAGATGAGTGTTTGAGAGGATTTGAGAGGGTTTGATTAATTAATGAGTGTAAATATGATTTTTTTTTAATTTTAATTTTTTTTCTATTTTACAGTAGTTAGGGGCATTTTGGTCATTTTTACTGTTAACGGACGGATTTATGGACGGAAAGATCTTTTGATACTTTAGGGGTGCTTAACGTTCCAGACCAAAGTTTAGGGGTGCTTACTGTATTTACCCCATAACTAAATAAGTGTTTTATTTACCAATAACATGTGGGTCAAGTGGTTTAAGCGCTTGAAATTCTCTTTAAGCTCTTGAGTGCGAGCCCCTTTGCTACTCCTTGTTATGTAGTTGAACTGATCAAAAAATTAAGGAGAAATTATTTTTATTTTAAAAATAGTTAATACTCATCCGTCTCAAAAGTATGTTTACTATTGTATCATCATGATCATGTGTTGAGATATCCTAACTAACTTTTTATAAAGATATTATGGACAAGTCATGCATAATTAATTTACTATAAAAAGGAAACAAGACACTCATTTTGGCACAAAATTGCAAGAGAAACAAGACACTTATTTTGAGACGGAGAGAGTATTTTTTAAGTTTGTTAGAACACATGTCCTAGAAGTGATGCATTTGCTCTGACTCTTGTCAATTCAATGCTTCAAGCCCGCTAGAGTTGTTTATCTTTGTATTCACGTGTTAGAGAATTTTTCCTAAGTGTTCATTTAAGTCTAAAATTTACTTGTGGTTCGATTCAAAGTCTTGAACTTGTGACCTGCGCTACGACGCACAAAAAACGAATACTCCATATGTGTTTTTGGCGCACTGCCTCGAGCGTGAGAGTAAGATCTTGGCCATAAATCACAAGTGTTATAGAGCTAGAGCTAGTAAAATGGATTTGTACATGCGGGTACCCGCAACCTAACCCTAAAAATATTGGGTTCGAGTTTATTTTTTTTACGATTGAAGAAGTTCCAAAGTTTCCGCTATACAAATGGCTCGGATCTCATGCGCCTATCGGCGCTCCTGCCATTCTTCTAAGGCATCCCCTTGTTCTTGGCGTTTTTTTGTGTATTCTTCGCTTTCTTTAGTCCTTGTAGTTCATTATTTGTACAAATATGTAATAAGTAGTTTTCGACGAGAATTTGAACTTTCTAGCGAAAAAGTGCAGTTTTCGGCGAGAATGGTTGAAGAACTCGCCGGAAACTTCAAACATTCAAGTGTGTTCTTAAATGTTGAATAAGAAGGGTTAAACGGGCATTTCAATAAAAAAAAAATAGATCATGTACATGGCACATGATGAAAAATGGACTATTCCGTCAAGTTAACTGACGGAAATGCCCCTAGCAAGTACATGGTAGTCTAAAGTTTTTTTTTTTATAAAAAAAAGTATAGGGTATCCAAGTGCAAAACGTGTCAAGTACAGGGGGCATGTGCAATTTCTCCTATTTTTTACTATCAATTTTGAGCTTGAAAATCAGGGTTTTTTTGTGTTTTTTATTTTTGCCTAGATTGTCGCAATGAGATTCTTCGTCACGACCACTGGGAGGCTATGTTCGTTTTCATGTTTTGTATGATTTTGTTGATGTTGCTTGATTTTTTCTTGGTACTTTAGATTGTGTTGATGATGTTTGATGTTTCTAGGATTTTGAATATGACTTCCTTATTCTGCGGGGGAAGTTTTTACCCTAAGCCGAAGGAAAAATGTGGTTTTAGTTCAAGTGATGTGACACAAAAAATCAGAAATGAAATTAGCCAATGAGAAGGCTACATGTGGATAGGCGACTAGTCAAAGAGTTAGCAGGATCGCAAGTTAAATAAGCCTGAAAACCCGAGACCCGAATTGAGGGGTCCAAGAGGTCCAAAAGGCATGGGTCAAGAAAACCCATCCAAGTGGAAAAGTCCGGGGGGGCAGAGCCACTAAGGCATGCCTCCTAGAACGAGCTTCCCGGAGACAAAATGCCTAAGGCAGGCAACCCAGGACATGTAGGTTGCCTAAGGCAAGCAGGCCAAGACAAGCAAGCTACCTAAGACAGGCAACCTACAAGCAAGCTGCCTAAGAAAAACAGTCCAAGACATACGAGATGCCTAAGGCAGGTGGCCCAAAACAAGCAGGTTGCCTCAGGCATACATCTCAAAGTAGATAGGTTGCCCAAGGCATGCGGTTTAAAGACATACAGACAGAGTGAAACCTACATGCTAATAGCCCGAGAAGACACCCGGTCTGCTGGTGAGTAGATCCGTCAATTGAGCAGAAAGTTAGACAGCTCCCAACAAGGGATGGATCAAGCCAACACCCTGCCAGGGAAATGAACCCCACGGCCAGGGCATGATGGTTGACCCCATAGAGCCTAACAGCCCCTGCTGGTGAGCAGATACAGCAGGGCGGACGAGTCCCACCTCGTAATTCCGACTAATCAGGACGCGACACGTGTCAGGTAAACCTAAATACTATATAAGAAGTCTCATGCCAAAGGTAAAAGGGTCGGTAAAATAGTTATTTGAACACTACAGAAAGGGCACAAAAACTCTCTCAAGCAGTTGTTCGTGTTCTTCGCGTGTTTTTCGTGTTCTTCGTAGATTCTTCAGTTATAAAGTGGTTAAATCATGAAGTTCATTGTTGATTACATTACAATCCCGTTTGTGTGCAAGATACTTATTTTCACACCGGAGGCGGTTTCCCAAGCACACATCCGGGGCTCCGCTTAACGGTGTGTTTTGTTTGTAGGCTTTAAGTTACTGACCGAACTCAAGCCCCGCTCCACCTCAAATTCGGACCTAGCTAAAGACTAAGCTAGGCCTAACAGCCTATCCCTTACCTTGGCACTTGGAGAAGAAGACTTGAAATGACGTAACATCTTAAGTTTACTTGGCCTTGTGAAAAAGGGTTATATCATCAAGAAAGTGATATGGAACCTTTTGGAACCGAAGGGCTTATTAACTTAGGGGTGGAATATTTTGCCACCCACATTTAGAGGACAGTCTGGATAAGGCTCCCCACACTCACTTTGGGGTTTTGGAAGTGAGTTCCACAAAACTGGTCATCATAGCCAACTTAGACATATTATGGGCTTTTCATGGTATCAACAACGATGATTTTTGCCCACGAGTTCCCGATAGCCATAAGGATGTTGCTCAGTCGTGTGGGGTGAATTTTTATCGGGCACACTTTTTCATTGAGCTTACACTCCCTCTTGACCCCTTCATGGATAAGGTAATCAGAGAGGTGAGATCGACCACGAGTTTCTTGTCCCCTAAAGGAGATCAAGAAGATGATGGCATTTCGCCACCTCGTGTAGGTTTCTCGGGAGAGAGTCCCCAACTTCGCTCTTCGACCTGACATGATTTTGAGAAGATGGCGAAGAATGATGAGGTTACGTACCTCACGGTAAGGCCTACATATCCCAATTTTTTTTATAGAATTGGTAAGACCATTTTGATAATTGGTTGATGATAAGATTTTTATCACTTCAATGAGGGGTTTCAGTTTCCCTTATGTGCATGTGTCGAGTACTATATTCGCCACAAGGTATTCAGGGGCTTGAATCCCTATGATGAAGACTCAAATAAGTGATTTATTGAGCGACTTGATGAGGGTAAGACGTGTGACATTTGGTATTTCCTTCAGAGCAACGCGAAATCTTACGCCGGAGTGTCTCACACATCATCATGTGGTTGGTTGTTAGAGGGGTTAGGTTTGCTCTGGGTCCCATTTGGGTGATAGAGTTCTAGCCTTCTAAGTCTATGAGTGCCTAATAATTTTTGGATCTCATGTGTGCCCTTTAGGTCTAGCGAGGTGGATTTAAGCGTCTAAAAACGTCTATTACGGAAAGCATACTAGTGTCCTAACAAGTTGTGAAGATTTGGAGGTGACCTGGTGAGACAGAAACATTAGAGACGTGTGAGCTCTCATTGGGAGCCTTGAAAGTGATCCGACTAGGCAAAGACCCTCAAAGGTGTGGGAGTTCTCCATGAGACTTTAGTCACCACTTTTACAAAAATAACATATTTTGATATGTAAAATACGTATTTTATATACCTAAAGGTAGCAGTGCAGATAGTACTTGGTAGCACAGGAGTGCGTGAAAGGGAAGAGCTCTCGGTTCAATCATCGCTCAACACACTCATAAGAAGAGATGATATGTGACCAAACATCGAATAAAAATTGCTCTGTATATAGTTAGACACCTTAAAGGTGCCAACATGGATTCCAATTATTATGTTTTTTTCACCTTTCAACTTTCTTTTTATCCTTTTTTCACATAAAGATGTTACATACAAAATTCCTTTCGTACCCACTCCCCCAAACCCTACAATGGAATGCCAAACAAGGGCACAAAAGTAAATTCAAACAAAACCGCCGATCCACAGATCTGAAATTGAATCCCCGCAAGAACCAACAATTTATCATTAACTTTACCATATAGATCCACAATTTTTAATTTTAATTTTAATTATTTGAAATTACTAACCCGCCAAACAATTCCACATCCCTCCATCCTTAACGGTCTCTCTTTAATATTCCTCTCTCTTCATTAGGTTTTTATGTTTGAGAGACTGTAGCTGTAGCAGCCAGCCCAGCACTGCAGCACAAGTAAATCGTTTCTCTACATAATCAGGAAGATCAAGAACAGAAGAAGAAGATTGAATTCAACGGATCAATGGCGTCGCCCTTTAGTTCTCAAGAATCTGAAACCAGGCTCCACTCTTACAGCCGCAAAGAAAAGTCGCTAGGGGTTTTGTGCACTAAGTAATCAATCCGACCCCACCTCACACACTCCCCATTTTTTTTTTTTACTTTTCGGACTCGTCGTTTGTGTTACTCACTGTTCATGGTTTTTTTTTGATCAGTTTTTTGAAATTATACAATCGAGATGGAATCGAATCCATTGGACTCGACGACGCAGCTAGCCGATTAGGTACGTACATAGATCTCGATCTATTTTCATCTCTAATCTGTTTTTGTTGTTTTATTTTCCTGGGTCCTTTAAAATGGTGATGGTAAGTGGAAATGAAATGAAGGATGACAAGTAAAATTCTGGGTTTGGTTTGTTTAATGTTCGAGTTTTTTTGCCCTTGTGAAAGAATCTATTTTTATTTGTTGGGTTCGTACGGATGATTTTTATTTTTGGATCCAATGGTTTGATTTTGTCCGTTTGATCACCTATAATTTTTCAGCTTCTCGGATTTCTTTTGCCCCAGTTATGAATATGTCCTTAAATTTGCAGGAGTTGAGCGGCGTCGGATATACGATGTAGTCAATATATTGGAGAGCGTTGGGGTAATACCTTTACTCTTTTATTTTATTGTTTGTTTTTATCTTTCTAAAACCCTTATGAGATTGAATTGCTGGAGCTGATTAGGTTTCTGAATTATTCAGGTTGTTGCGAGAAAAGCAAAGAACCAATACTCATGGAAGGGTTATGCAGGAATTCCCCGGGCCTTGGAGGGGCTAAAGGTATACCCCATCTTCTTCTTTACACATTTCAAGGTTTATTTGGGATGAGAAATTCTCCTGTATTGTAAGGTTTGGTCCTTCTCCAGGGAGAAGGTTTCAGAGAAAACTTCAACAGTGCGAGCTGCTTTAATGTCACAAAGGTATGTTACATTTAACTCTCTTTGTTTCCCTTTGAATTATTCAGTTGCGTGGTAATGTGTGGTAAGCTGAAGACAATAGTTGAAAAAGAAGAATTGTTGAATTACTGATCTTTCGTTGTTTAGGATTTGGAAAAATGGGTGACAGTACCTCACTCTATTGGGCATAATTTTATCCAATTCGGTGTTCCACTGTTAGATTATCTTATTTGCCACAACAGGAAGGAAACATGCGAGTCAATTTTTTAAATTTATTTATAGTTTTCTTGTTATTTCCTCTCTATCTGTAATCGAATTCAACCTTTTATTAATTTATATCTTTTCTGTTCGACTAGGATGTAAGTGACACTGAAAATGGAGGGTCTTCCACAGCTACAAAAGTTGAATGCCAAGAAAATTCATTATCTAAAAATGGTAACTCTTGTTCTCTTCTGTAACTAGCTAGCATTGTCAAATATATATATTCCAGTTGAACTTTAATTAGATGTTGAACTTGCTAGACATTAAACAATTTCTTGCTATGTAAACTGACCTATATAGTGGCTTGTTTCTTAGATGGCAGAAGAGAGAAATCTCTAGCACAGCTCACAGAGAACTTTGTTAAGCTTTTCCTTTGTTCAGATGTAAGGGGACTTGCTTATATTGTTTGTCTCATTAAACTTCCAATTGTATTTCATTTGATCTGATTTCTCATCTTTTTTTGTTAGGTGGAATTAATCACTCTTGATAATGCTGCAAGGGCATTGCTGGGTGATGCCCACAACTCGACCAATATGAGAAGTAATTATTCTTTACCATTGTTCAAATTGTACTTAAGTTTAATGGCAAAATCTCCTGAACCAGGAAAGTTATGAACTAATACTTTAAATTATATGATTCTACAGCAAAAGTAAGAAGACTGTATGACATTGCAAATGTCTTTTCTTCGATGAACTTGATAGAAAAGGTAAATGCTGAATGCATTTGTAGAAAGATCTTTTAAGGTTACTGCAAATATTATTTTCTTAAATGTTGTATCTGTTTGTTTTAATTGACTCTTAGTTTACTAGTTTGATTCACAGACTCATCATCCAGAGAGCAGGAAACAAGCATTTAGGTGGTTAGGATGGAGGGGAAAACCAAAGTCTGAACCTCTCACTGCTTTGCTTCACAATGAATCAAAGAAAAGAATATTTGGAATGGATATTACAAACCAGTGCTCAAAGAGAATGAAGGTGGAGTCTTCAGTTGACCAAAACTCGAATAAGACTCTAAACATGCCAACACATACTAAAGACAGCAATTTGGAAAATGTCCATGATGGGAATGAAACAGAACAGCAACCAAAACAAAGTGGAAAGAGTTTTGTATATGGTCCATTCAGTCCAGTAGGTGTGCTTCGAGTAGGAAATTCTGGGAATAAGAATGAAAGACAAACTCAAGACTGGGAAAACCTGGCTGCTACCTTTCGTCCTCAGTATTGCAATCAAGGTACTATAGATCTCATTTTGGATTATGCTGTGCAGAGTAAATAAGCGAGGTGTTTTAAAACTCATGCATCCAATTTTCTCTGTTCAATTTGTTCCTTCTTGGGTGGGAACTTTAACAATGTCTAGAGATTCACCTCATGAAGCACGTGGCAACCATAATCCAACCTCTTTGATAGTCTTAATTAGATTAGGTAGAGATCTTAACTAAAACTAAAAATTGCTTTCAACTCTCAGCCAAGTTTTTGCTACCTTTGAAAACCTCTACCAATATATAATCTGCAGATGCCTATGCATCAATTGAATTTGAAAATTCCTGTTAGTTGTTAAGCAAGAAATGGTCAGTTATCCCAATTAATATGACAGTCCCAGCATAAAATAGCTGCTTCATAGGGCTTCCATTTGTGGGTCTTGCATGCCATGAAACACTACACTCATATCATGCTTTACATATAAATGTTGCAGCAACTAAATGACAGAAGATGGGTTTTGTTAATGGTGTGGCAGCTCTAAGTGATCTCTTCGGGCATTACAAGGAGGCATGGAAATCATGGTACACTGAAGTTGCTGGGAAGGAAGAGATACATCCAGAATCCTGATGCACAACATCTGTGTCTAACTCCAAGTACACTTAATGCTCAACACAAAGTGGAATACAGTTTTTTTCTTTCCCTTTCCTCCTTCCATTACTTCTCCCGTCATGAGGAAGATATCGCTCGTCAACTTGAAAGCCTTAACCTTAGCATCAAAGTAAGTCTGTTCAGTTTCTTGGTAAATTCCATTTTATGTCAGTTTAATTGCAAATTACATGCAATAAACTCCAGATTGATAGAGAAGTTGGCCATATTGTATGTATACCGAGTTTTTGAATGAAAAAAGAGGATATTGCAATGGTGGTATAAATTGATCACAGCTGATCTGTTTGCATATTGTTGACGTACATGATGTTTTGTTTGGAGATGTATCTCTCCACTTCACCAGTCAAGTCATAATTTGGTGAGTCATCTTGTGAAATTATATGCTTTTAATTTGGATGGTGTAGCTGCCACCAACGGACGATTAACAAGAAAAGTATCAGGTGACATCGATCCAATTGTCAGGCGAATGTTTAAAGCTATACTGTAATTATGGGACCCTGGTGAAAAATGACAACTAATAATACAGGAAACGTTGCCTAAATACAATGAACTATATATTCTTTATACTGTTGCATTGAGTTATTGGTGTGGTTGATTCATACTAATACTTAGAGCAGGCAATTCGGGTCATAGCACGCCACACGATGCGAAATAAATGTGTTTGAGTTCAACTATTTACTGATCGTGTCGTGTTTGTGTTGGGCTACCCAACACGATTAATAACGGATTGTGTTCATGTTGAGCCCATAAAACACGCACGATTAGTAAGATATGTACCCATTTTCTATAAATGTGTTGAATATATAAAATTTGTGAATTTATTTGTGTTGTGTCGTGCCGTGTCGTGTCGTGTTAAACATGCCAATCTAATCCATTTATGTAAATGTGTTATTAGTGTTGTGTTCGTGTCAACACGACTCATTTAGTTATCATATTAAACGTGTCGTGTTTCTGTTTTGTGTTTATAATTGCGTTGTATTCGTGTTGGGCTATGAAACATGATTACTAATTGATGCGACTATTTTTACTAAGTCAAAATTAAGATGTTAAACGATGTAGTTTTGGATTTCTTTTCCGTATGTCAAGGTAAGGGGTAGGCTGGTGGGCCTAGCATGGTTTTCAGTTGGATCCGAATTTGAGGTGGAGTAGGGTCTGAGTCTGATCAGTAACCTGGAGCCTGCGAACAAAGCACACCGTTAAGCGAAGTCTCGGATGTGGGTCCAAGATATCGCCTCCGGAGTGAGAATCAGTCTATAATCCCACAAACGGGGCTGTAAAGTTACCAACTGTGAATTCGTGATCAAATCAGTTTATGACTGAAGAATCAGTGAAGAACACGCGAAGAACACGAAGAACAGTTCAGTGAGTGTT
Organism: Pelargonium myrrhifolium; assembly: GCA_036897405.1. Lineage (NCBI taxonomy): Eukaryota > Viridiplantae > Streptophyta > Magnoliopsida > Geraniales > Geraniaceae > Pelargonium > Pelargonium myrrhifolium. Next base: position 774 of record JAYMTK010002668.1, on the reverse strand, counting down.
TTCGTGCTATTCTCTATAGAATTGAAATATATATTGACCAAACCTGACAATGATGGCATGAGACTCCTTTTATAGAGTTCAGGTTTACCTGACACGCGTCGCGTCCTGATTGGTCGAAGATATGAGGTGGGACCCGTCTACTAGCCACCCTGCCAGATCTACTCACCAGCAGGGGCGACTAGCTCCATGGTGGCCGGCCACCAAACCCTCCCTAGTTGTGTGCTCTGCCTCCTTGGCTGAGGTGTTGGCCTGACTCCCCTATATTAGGAATTGTCTGACTCTTTAGACCTGCTACTGGATCTACTCACCAGCAAATTGAGTGTCTTCTTAGACTGATAGCTTGTAGGTTGTACCATGTCTTGTACTGTAGGTCTGGGATAGCTTGCACTAGGCTGTCTGCCCTGGTCTGCCTACCTTAGGTAGCATGTCTTGGGTTGCATGCCTAAGACAACTTGCTTGCTCTAGGCTACATGCCTAGGGGCAATATCCTTGTTGGCAGCCTGCTTGTTTTGGGTTGCCTGCTTGAGGGCAGCCTGCTTAGTGAAACATGCATCTCTTGGGCTTCACCCATTAGTTGGCCTTTCATGACCCATGCCTCCTGAACACCCGAGCTCCTCAGTTCGGGTCTCGGGTCTCTTTGACTTGTGGCTACGCTGACTCTTTGACTAGTCGTCTAACCACGTGTCGGCTAATCATTGACCAATCTTACTTTTGATTTGTTGTGCACCATCACTAACTGTATCGTATTCGTCTTGAGTTCGGTAACAAGCATTC
>JAYMTK010002667.1:0-13446 GCA_036897405.1 Pelargonium myrrhifolium | reverse complement strand
GAAGGTAAAAGACATAAAACACGCACAAAATAGGGTCGAAAACACGTACAAAATACAACCTATCAATAGATGTTCAAATTGCACTCACTTCCTGTTGAGAGAAACAAAGGTTAAGTTTTGCCACATACCAGTTACCAGAGATCTAATCCACCAGGGAATTCACAGCGTCATCATTTTATATGATTCCACTCCATCCACTGAGCTTTTAACTTTCAATATCCCTGATTCTGTAAATCTGAACCGTCCTTCTCGAACCTACTCTCAATAGAGATCCTTGCTTTAGAAGATTTTGAGCTCCCATAATGCTTCTCCATACATAGCTTTCACCCGAATTTGTCTTAGCTTCTAGAAAAAGAACATTGGGTATAGTATTTGGTTTTGAAAACACGAGCCATGAGCAAATCCAGATTCATCATTAATATCCATCCTTGCTTATCGAGCATAACTACGTTAAATTTGTGAAAATATCTAAAATCCAAACCTTCATTCTTCTTCCTCGCACACAATCTGTTCCATTTTGCCCAATGAATAAAACTCAACCTCCACCAGAATTTCCTGATATTTTTTTTCAATTTCATTACAAATGGCTATGGGTAGAATGAAGATATCAACAATATAATTTGGGATTGATAAGAGGAACGATTTCACCATGATTCGCCACAAAAAATTAGAAACAATTCGGCAAGTGGGAGAGTCACATGTGGCTCACTTTACTACATGAATGTTGACTTTGACTTTGGAGCGGACCTCAGGTTGATTAAGGATCTGAGTGAAAGAAATGCCAACCACGCAAGCCTTGCCCACGTGAGTCGTGCCCGTACGACCCTCGCTAGTGCATAAGCCTTAGGCTCTGCAAGGCCAAGGCACGCATAACAAAGGCTCTACAATGCCAAGACACACACAACCAAGCCTTTGTAAAGGCATCCTCCTCGTCTGTGAGCAGCCAAGCCCTCGTTAGCGAGCGTCCACGAAGCCGCACCCGCGAGCAGCCGCGTCCACATCCATGAGCGTTCGCATCCTCGCCTGCTCGCTCATCCGCGCAATCCACACGACCTCTCTGCACACAAGGGAGAGACCCTCTGCATGAAAATAGGAAACCCCTTTGCATGCAAAGAATAGGCCCATCCGTACGCCTCCACGACTCAATTCTGCGGCCCATCCGCGCGCACCCTGCTCGCCGTATCCACGCGAGCCTTCGCGCATCCGCATACGCCTTTACTTGTGGACGTACGCCTAAGCCTCCATCCGCATCTGCATTCGCGCATCTGTCTAAAACTGCCCGAGGAGTCTCCACACGCAGATGTAGACCCTCCGCATGGCATGGGCTCCTCATGCAAGCCTCCTACGCGAGGCCGTCCGCGCGAAGCCATCTGCGAGGCCTTTCGCGCGAGGCCATTTGCGAGGCTGTCCATGGGATTGTCCGCAAGACCCTCCTCGAGGTTTTTATGAATCTCGTCCATGTTTAAATAGACCTCCGACTAATTCAAAGGATTAAGTCACCACGACGTGAGTGCACACGGCCACTCCCAACTCTAATCAAAGAGGACCGCATCAACATGAGCGCCCTGATGACTCACGACCCCGCAGGGTTGGGAGTCTTTTCCGATCATTGGGGAGAAGAACCAACAATGAAAAAAAAACACTAAAACGCTTGTGGGTCCCACACCGTCACCAACCAAATCAAAGGTCGCCATGTGTCATGTTAGATTAGTTCTATAAATAGACTCACAAGTCATAGTAAATGGTCGGTCAATTCATGACTTGAACACCCATTGATTGAATACAAAAACGCTCTAAAATGTTTTTCGTGTGTTAATCGAGTTCTTCGTACGTTATTCGAGATACTTTCAAACGAGCTACGGAGATTTTTGATATTCATATTTTACATACATTATTGTTTGTGTGGAGATCTAATTCTCACGCCCGAGGCGGTCCCCCGAACCCACATCCTGGGCTCCGCTTAAAGGTGTGTTTCATACGCAGACTATAGGTCAAAGATTTGACTTGCAGCTCTGCCCCACTATATAACTCGAAGACCCAAGTCAGATGGTTAGACCACGTCAACATATCTTGACTATTGGATAAGAAGACAACCACTACGACATCGTTTCAAACTAGATTTTTGACTCAGAAGCAAATTGTCGATCATTTGCTTCCATTGTCGGTAACATTTTGAAAGCCAACATTCCACCAAACCACAAGAAAACAATGGAAGACACACCCCCACCACAGAAGAGACGTTTGGGAGGGACCCATCCCTGAGTATATCTTTGAACAACAACAAGATGAAGAAGCATGTGGGGAGAGGCTCACTCCTCCTTACGTCCGCGTTGAGCCTTGATAAAGAACGACATCCACACACCACCTAGAGGCCCGTAGAAAGAGTTCCATTCCTCTTTGCATCCCCGACCAAACACAAGATGAATAAAAACATGGGGGATGAACCCATTCCTCCCTACGTTTCACGTCAAGCCTATGACGAACAACGGTGCCCACATTGCCCATAGGCCCGTAAGGAGAAGTACATTCCTCTTTTCATACCCGACTAAGCACAAGATGAAGAAACACATCAAAAAATATCCACTCCTCTCTACAGCCCATGCCAAGTCCTGGATGAGGATCATAAGAAGATGCTCATTCCTCCTGACATTACATGCCAACAACAAGATGAAGAATAACGTAGAAAAAGGTTCACTCTTTTCTACTCTTGTGGTCAAAGCTGGAAGAAAAAATAAATTCCAAGTCTTATCTCCGGTAGGAGAGATGGCTTGGGAGGATGCACCAAACTCCCAATCTTAGGAGAAGCATCATTTCAAGAAAGAAAGAGTGTGTCACTTTACATCACTGCGCTAAATATCACCCTACTACATGAGGGAGTAAGTCCATAACTCCTTCAAGACACAACAGATCATACGGCCACAACTCAACGATTTGTAGCTATACTGAAATCCTCTTCTCATGACATGTGACTAGGTCATGGAGCACATCTAGCGCGATCTCCTCCACCTTCCATGAAAGAGATGACCTAGAGTTTTTAATAGGAGGACTAGACGGAACCTACCTCAAGCAGGAGCTTGGCAAGTTGAGGAAAATAACAACAACCCACGAGGAATTTATATGAAAGTTTGGATAAAAGCAATCAATCCCATCTGACCTCCCACTAAGAAATCATATTTAGGGTCCAAAATCCCGTTGATGAGCAAATAAAAAACCAACAAATGGTTAACGCTACAAACATCATATCGGGGGCACAACTACCCCTAGTAGGGGGCAAGAAGAAAAAGAATACCTAGTCATGGCACTATTACAACAAACACAAAAGTTAGTCTATGAGTACCCCACCACCAAGAGCATGATCACAACAATCAGCGAGTCTAATCTTGGACAACATGGGAAAGAAAAATACAATACGTTGAAAATAAAGGACAAGGCAAAAATGGAAGGCTCACCTAGCAAGGCCTTCAACAAGTCTCCGATGACGAACATTACAAAGAACAAGTTCACCTCACTCACAACAAGTTAAAAGGTAATCTTTGGATTTATCAATAAGAATGATGACATAAGATGGCCAATCGTCCCCGCTAGGCAAGTGAAAGGTCATGACATAGAGAAGTATTGTGTTCTCATCGATGTTTAAGGCACGATATAGAGAGCCGTTTCTTCCTTAAGAGTAAAATCGAAAAAAATCCTTGCAAAAGGATAATTAACCCAATTCAAGGCCAACCCTAGTAACAAAGGCAAGAAGAGAGCTTATGAAGATGAGTAGTAGAAAGAAAACCCCTAAGTAGCTATCGGGAGCTTACTTCCGCAAAAAAGCTAACAAACTTTTGTAAAGTTTTACCCAAAAGAAATAAAGTAAATTTACTTTCCTTCAAATGTTGTGTACATTAAAAGAATAGCTACCCTCCTGGAGATAGTAAAGCTTTGAGTGACCCATGAGACGAAACAAACTATCCGCTTAGAGATAACAAAAATGTGGAGTATTTTGAAGCTCCATACTCCCTACGGGGAGCATCTCACACCGCCGCATCCTTGGGATGGGCGCACTTGATTCAACTACTCGAATTAATTCGTGGAATTCTTCACATCCTCATGCATCATAACCCCTATAGAAAGCGTCTCACACTACTCTATCTATGGGATGGGCACGCTTGAGATAAACCAAAGTGATCCCATGAGGGGATCATCTCATGCTACCCTATCCTTAGGATGGGCCCAAGGTAATTCGCGGAACCCGCCGCGTTCTCAAGAAACATAAGCCCTACAGGAAGTGTCTCACGCTGCTCCATTTATAGGATTGGCACGCTTGAGAAAAACCAAAGTGATCCCGTTGAGGGATTATCTCATATTACCCCATCCTTAGAATGTGCACATTTGAGTCGGTTGCCCAAGGTAATTCGCAGAACCCGTCACGTCCTCGGACAACATCATCCCTATGGGGAACATCTTATACTGCCTCATCCTTGGGATGGAGACACTCACTTATCTGATCTGCTCGACGATCAGGTTACCCATTCGGGGGTAGCAGAACTCATTTGATCTGTTTGATGATGATCGGGCTACCCACTTGGAGGTAGTGGACTTGGGGATGATCTACTCGACGATCAGGTTACCCACTTGGAGGTATCAAAGCTTATCTGATCCACTCGGAGATCAGGCTACCACTCATAGGTAGCAAAGCTTACTTGATGCACTCGACGATCAGGCTACCCACATAAAGGTAGGAAACTTTCAAATGATCATGTGGAAGGATCATTTCAGCCGCCCAATGTATCTAGTGGAACCCACCACGTCCTCAAGCAGCATAACCCCTGTGGGGAGCGTCTCACGCTTCTCCATCTTTGGAGGGCACACTTGATATTGCAAGATAAGATCCCATGGAGGGATCAATTCAACTGCCTGAGGTAATTCATAGAACCCGCCGCATACTCAAACAACATTATCCATATGGGGAGAATTTCATGCTGCCTTATCCTTGGAATGAGCACACTCACTTACCTGATTCGTTCGATGATCAGGTTGTCCACTTGGAGCAACGACGTTCAACTATCCAATTGGAGGTAGAAGAACATAGAATATTTCATGATGCTCTATCTTTAGGATAAATGCACTTGAGAAATGACTCTTCCCGCCGACCTAGGAGGGATAACTAGGAAAAGGGACTGGGGGAATCAGCTGCTCGAGTTAATTCGTGGAACCTGCTGCGTTCTCAGATAACCTGATCCCGTTGAGAGATCATCTCATATCGGTTCATATTGGATATGGGTGCGCTTAGGACAAAACAATGATCATGTGAAGGGATCATTTCAGCTCCTAAGGTAATTCGCGAAACCCGCCGCGTCCTTAGGCAGCATAACCCCTACGGGGAACATCTCATGCTGCTTCATCTTTGGGATGGGCGTACTTGAGATAGACCAACATGATCTCAAGGGATCATCTCATGCTGCACCATCTATGGGATGGGTGCACCTGAGATAAAAAAAGGACCGAGTCTGAAAATGAAAGACCGCAAAGGCCCATTCCCATGGGAATCTAAGACCAGATCGCAGCTCTTGGCCACCATTCCGCTCATCTACCTTAGCCGCCCACGGGAAGGCCGCACTAGTCCATGCACGTGAGCCCTTGTGTAGGGCCTTCATCCGTGCGAGTTCTCTCTACTCAAGTCCGCCCACACAAGTCTCCTCCGTGCGAGTCTCCATCTACACAAGTTATGGAGTAATACCCATATCTCTCACTCACTTTCTCTCAGCTTGCGCTTACACTGTCAAGAGAGACTGAGAGACTCGACCTGATTTGAGAGACTCAACTAGATCCGGGAGGATTTCATCGTCCACTCACTCCTGCGAGCCGTCCGGGTCATCCACCATGACCTTGAAATTCCTCGCCACCGAGAGCCGTATGAGGCACCACGCATGACCCGACGATGCTCGCCCAAGCAAGTCTCCTTACTTCGTCGTTCATAAAAGTTTCCCCGACCGCTCCTAACGATTTAATCATGCCATTGTCCAATGAGCTTCGCCCAAGAAAGCCGTATTCAAATTTTGGCTAAGTGTCAAAATTTACAAAGACGCACGTTCCTCGAGCTCCCTCAAGCTCTCTACCATGAAAATCATTCAACACTCTCCTTAGACGAGCCTTGGTCAAGATTATGTCTCGACACTTAGAAAGAAAAAACAATTGATCTCCATGTGGAGTGTGAAGTAGGATTGCACATAATAAACCGAAAACCGACCAAAAAACATTCGAACCAAGGTATTTCAATTAGGCAATCGATTTGATAAGTGGTTAAAATGACAATTTCGAACGGTCTGCAATTTTTAGATTAGTAAACCGACTATAAATCCACCGACCGAACCATAGGGCATTTTAGTAATTTACACCTATACTATATATACTACTTTACCTAAACCCTAGCTCATTTTTCGCCTCCCACTCTTTCCAGACCCTTCTTCTCTCCCTCTCTTTTCCACTTCGTCTTTCTCCTTCGTCGATTCCCCCTCCTAAAACCCAAATCTTTAATGAATCATTTAATATTTCCATTGAATCCCTAAACGTCTCGCCATCAATTCTCAGATCAACCACTGCAACATCTATTTTTTTTTTCAATTGAAATATGGACTCGATTCCAACTCACTTCAATCTTCTCTCCTTTCTGTAATTCAGTTTAAGACCTTCAGTTGTACTTAATTTCAGTTTGATACTTTCAGTTTTACTTTGAGTTTTATTTGTTATTTTGATTGACAGTTTAATACTTTCAGACTTATAGTTAGTAAGTTAAGATTGTTATTCAGTTTTTTGAAATGAAATATAAAATATTTTTAATTAGGTGTTTTGAGCCTAGTGGCCCAATACAGAAAGGCCCAACACAGGTTCGGTTTTAAAAACCGACCGACAAAATTGAAAAATAAACCGAACAAACTCAATCGGTATGAATGTGTATATCGGTTGGTGTTGGTTCAAAATATATGAAAACCGATGTGGTCGGTCGGTTCTCGGTAGTTCAGTTGGTTAACCGACCATGTGCACCTCTAGTATGATGACCCAAGGACCCCATGCGAACACCTTGTGAAATCACTTGCAAAGACACAATAAAATAGAATGAGTACAATACCATGACATTACCCCAGTGCGACATCGATAAATCAATGTCGCTTGAAGGTTCGTCACAAAAAATCAAAAACAATTTGGCTAGTGGGAGAGTGGCACATGGCTCACTCGATCACGTGAAGGTTGATTTGGACCTTGGACGAACCTCAGGTTGAACAAGGATCCAAGAGAAAGACATGCCAACCACGTAAGCCTCACCCGCGTGAGCCTCGCTCGCGCGTAAGCCCAAGGCTCCGCAAGGCCAAGACACGTACGACCAAGCCTTTGCAAATGCGTTTGCCTCATCCACGAGCGTCCGCGAGCAGCCACGCCTTCGTCTGCGAGCATTCGCTGACAGTCGGGTCTTCGTCTTTGAGCAACCATGTCCTCATCTGCGAGCGTTCACATCCTCGCCCACTTGCCTATTTGCACACTCCACATGACCCCTCCGCAAACGAGGAAGAGACCTCCCTGCACGCGAGAGAGAGAGAGAGAGGCTCGTCCGCACACGAGGAAGAGGCCCATCCGCACGCCTCCACAGATCATCCACACGCACCCCGCTCACCGTATCCACGAGATCCTTTGCACACCTGCATCCGCTCGCCACATCAACACGAGCCTTCACGCATCTGCATACACCTTCATTTGCAGATGCATGCCCTAGCCACTATCTACATCTGCGTATTTGTTTGAAGCCGCCCGAGGAGTCTCTGCACGCGGACCCTACACACGACATGGGCTTCGCACACATGACCCTTCACATGCAAGCCTCCTTCTCGAGGCCGTCCATGAGGCCATCCACGAGGTCGTCCGCATGAGGCAGAACTTCAATTAAGAACTCCGCCGAACTGAATGGCGACGATGTTCGACCAACTACGATGCGAAGGAGGAGGTATAACTGACAACGAAGAAGCAGTTGGAGGCCGGCGTGCAAATGTCAACATCGACATCATCTATGCACGATCCACTTCGACTTAATCTCGTTCTAATCGAACAACATCAATGACACTTCGACTCAATCTCGTTCCAATCTAACAACATCAATGACGCGCATAAATCGCCGATCTTGCTGTTGTTGTGCACCGAGATCAGCTCAATCGAGGTGTCGCGAACATCCTAGAGGCGGAGGTAGTCGCCAAAGGAGGCGAAGAGGTTGAACAATTTGCAGAGTGCGGACGACGCGTGGGGATGGAACATGAGTTTCTTCGACGTTAAATGAGGATATTGGAGACGAAATTGGAGTTGGGGTGTAGGAAATCGCGCTCAGATATGGGGGAAACCGAGGTTGATTTTTGTTGTGGTGGTTGCGATGCCGCCGTCGATTTTGGTCAGCTTAAATCATCGGCAGAAGAGCAATAGATTTGAGATTTAGACTGGAGAAGAGGATGAAATAGAAATATAAGATGAGATTAACTAGGTAGAGATTGATATAGTTAATAAAATCTGAAATATAAAAAAAATGAAGAGATGTATTTTTGGGTTTCAAATATAGGAGGATACAAACACATTGATTTTATGGATTTCAAATATAAAAGAACAAAAGATTAGAAGCTTTGGTAATATGTTCTTGATCTTTTAATTCTATTTAAGAATTTGTTCTTAAATTTTAGATTGGTATTTAACAATTTGTTCTTAAACTTTTTTTGTTCTCTCTTTTTAAATATGAAATTTAGAAAAAATTAAACTTGCCGGAAAATTGAGAACTTTGAAGATTTCGGTGCCGAAATCTTCAAGTTCTTCAGTTTTTGATTAATGAAAATTTTGTATATTTTTTTTTAAAGTTGAGGATAAAATTGTAATTTTGGACTTTTTAATATTATTTTAACAAGTTAACGAAATCTGTAAGAGGAAATGACGGCATTGACTAACGTGTAACAAAATAAAGATATAGAGGAATCGTGGATGAACAAAGTGAATATTAGAGACTAAAATAAAACAAAATGTATAGTTCAAAAACTAAAATGAATCTCCTTCCAATTTCAAAACGTATTAGCTCAAAGTTTAAAATATGTAAATACCCTGAGTAACAGTCAAATCTAAAATAGGAACAAGTACATGGGTGATTGGGTCTTGAACTAATGGACCCATTTCAAAATTAAAATGGTCCATTCAATTCGTAGATGTTGTCCCTCTTCTTCTTCTTCTTCTTCTTCAGTTCTTCCTGTGTTATGTTTTGTCCGAGCAAATATTTCAATGTTTCAGACCACCTCCCAAACCCTGTGTTGCTTCACTTTTCACTCACCCAACGCACTCTATCTCAACCCAAAACCAGCACAGCCACACCCTCCTCTTCCCAGTCTCTTCAAAATCCAACTCAAATGTCTCCCATTCTTAGCTGAAACAACCATAGCAAGAGGAAGAAGGAGAGACTCAGACCCACAGCCCCTAATTTCCTCCACAGACTACCTAATAAGCGCTCTCGACCTCCCCCCAGAATCAGCCCTCCAATTCCCCAAGAGCAGACTCCTCAACTCCACCGAAAATGCCGACGCAGTCCTCGCCTTCTTCAAGGATTATGGCTTCACTACTCCCCAGTTGGTCTCAATATTCTCCAGATATCCCAGCTTACTTGGTTACAGACCCTACAACTCCCTCAAGCCCAAGCTCGATTTCTTTGCCCAAAACGGCTTCACAGGCGACATTCTCACTGCCCTAATTACTACTGACCCCTATATCCTTACACGAAGCCTCAACAACATAATCATCCCATCTTTCCATCTCCTCAAGCCCTTCTTCACCACCAACCAAGATTTAGTTTCATTCGTGTGTAACAAGGGTGGTACCTATATTATGCGCTACTTCTCCGAGAATATGCACCCCAATATTGAAACCTTGCGGCATTACGGTGTCCCGGATCCTATCATTCTCAAGTCCCTCACCAGTGCTGGATTTGGCTCTTACGCTGTGTGGATTGAGCCTGGGGAGTTTAAGGACATGGTGAGGGAGGCTAAGGAACTGGGTTTTGAGCCCTCCGGCATGATGTTTATATACGGACTTCGTGCACTCAATCAGGTGAAGAGGGGCAAATGGGCTGTGAAAACGGAGGTGTTCAAGAGCTTTGGGTGGACTGATAAGCAAATTTGGGCTTTATTCGTGAAGCATCCTTTTATGACAACTATGTCCGAGGGGAGATTGAGAGAAGGTTTGGATTTGCTCATGAATAGGCTAGAGGGTACGGTGGAAGATATTTGCAGGTACCCGTCTCTTCTATCAGCCAGCCTTGACAAGAAAGTTATTCCAAGGTTGGCTTTGATTAAAATTTTGATGGATAAAGGTCTGGTGAAGAAGAAATTCTATGGTTACGCCATTACATTGACTGAAGATGCATTCTTGAGGAGGTTTGTGAAGAGACATGAGGATAAAATTCCTGATCTCCTTGAGGTATACCAAGAGAATTTTAAAGATGAAGTTGATTGCAATTGAGGTGAAATTTTGGTTTTCCTGTATTATGAGGCTTTCTAATTATGCATTGAGTCAGCTCCTTTTTATAGTCATATTTGGTATGCTTTTAGCAATGTGTTTCCATTTGAGCATTTTATTTTCTAGGAAAAGAATGAAATGAGCAGCAACATTGTATTTTCAGATGACCTTAGTTCTTACGAGAAAATCTTGCTGATGACTTGTGTACTTGAAGTTTTGCTGTCATGAAGTTTTGTTAAGAAGACAGGCATGTGCAGCGCACGCATGTCAGGTGCTGAACATAATTTCTTGATGACATATCTGAGAAATATGACTAGGTTCTCTCCTTTTTCTTGAGGTATATGAGAACGATATGGGATTAGGTTGTTGATAATCAGGTGCTCTTACTCGATTATCTCAGTAATTAAGGTCAGCAACTTAGAATTGTTTGTTTGTTTTGATTTGTGGATTTTCTGGAGACTGCTAGGTGCAAATCCTGCTGTTGTGTCTACTAGATTATAATTAAATTGTTGTTGAGTTTGCTAATCTAATAGAATACGGATTTCATTTTTGATTCCGTTCCGTAGACTAATTGTAAATCTAGTTTCTGTAAGGAAAAAAGAACTTCCCCAAAAAATTCATAGTTGATATTCTTTAACTTCAGATGGTGCTCTTGAGTTTGGATCCCTATCCTGCCATGATAGGCAATCAGTACACCACCCTAGGTTTCGGTCTGGCGTTTGTTGATGCAGAAACTGCCTCTTATAAGTTATAAGCACTCTAGAATATTTTCGTTCACTGTATGCGCGTGTACGCACACACATACATACACTCTTGACTATAGCTAATTTACAAGTAGACAACTATGGTTTGTCAAACTTGAATTAGATAGGACCTTTATCTTCTAGGTAACATGAAGCTGATTACTGTAGGATCGCTGTCATGGCATAAGTTTGTTTTGGACTGCAATATCATATATTTGTACTAGAAACACAAATTTCCAACTTTTAATCACTGCAATGCTAAGAAAATAATTAGAACCAGTTAGAGAAGGGTGTTAATTTATTCAGTAAAATCTCAAATTTGATTATTTTGGACTAACTGATGTCATATCTCAATATATGTGCTTGTGACTACTGTTTCTCTAAAAGAAAAAAACATATCTTTATGTACTTATGGTATTGGTAGGATTTTCTGTGGTAGAAATTAGATGTGAAAAGGCATTGAAAGAGAACCTGCCTTGGTTAGGCATTTAGAGCGTTTGAATGTGCATACTGAGGAAATTTGCGGAGAGAAGAGATCCATCATCTTCTTGAATGTACCACGAAAAGATTTTGGTGAGGCCTTGTTTGATTAACTATGCAAGACTTGGAACTCAATTCACTGTATGAGGTTGTATTAACATTCTTCATGCAATCTAATTCTTTTCATTTATACTGACAACTCTGTAGTGTTTGGACTATAATTTTGTTCAAGAATGAGAATCAAGGCATGCTTGATTAGAGAATTTGGCCTTAGATTTTCTGCTGTTAAACTTTTAGCGTCCAAAGGACTTGTCGAGAAGTTTACCATTGGCAGTACATATCTCATATCTGGTGTCCGAAGCAATATGTAGAACTGTATTAACTGGAATGCTGAATCCGTTGTAGTTCTTCTCAATGATACTCTCCATGTCCTCAACTCCTCACCAAGATAGGCCTCTCTTAACCAACCTTACCTTTTTGTTTCAATTTACTCAAATTCAGCATTGTAAATAGGAATTTTTTTGCCAAGATTTTGTGCACATGAAATTTGTAGTCCAAAGGTTTTGTGAAGAAGGGGAGGATGCATTTGTAAGGAGGCATGCATGTAAAGAAATATAAACAGATCCCTCATCTTCTTGAGGTATATTAACTAATGCATGTTTACAATTACAATCATTATAGCGACTCCGATCCATCAGTTTAACTATGCTCATTTTTAGAATAATCAAGTGCATATACGGGTGAAATGATTTACGAAGAAATCGAGTTAGAGGAGATAAGACCCCGTCAACAATGGAACGCCTTAGCGACACGACAAGAAGCCCAAGGCCAACAAACTACTCGAATGGAAAATGATGTGGTAGACTTTAAAATAATTTAGGTTAGTAACATCATCTTCATGTGACGCTTTGTTGTAAATTTTTTATTTTTCATGATAAAATGTTGGATTTTTTTTCCTCCAATGTACCTACATTGTTATTTGTCTTGAAAAGACTATGGAGCACCTTCACCATTTTTTTCTTCTTCAGCAAGCACACCTTTACCATGTTAATCATTTGTGTATCGGCAAGGAGAGAACTAACAAGGTTTCGGACATGCCCTTCACTTGCATAAGTGAATCAAAGTCAGCCAAATCTAACTTGAGGTTCCCCGCTTGAAGGATGTGGAACCTGATATGATCGAACCCAAAATCTTTATCAACGAGTGAATTCATGATTGGTGTGGTTAAATTTAATTTGTTTTTTTTCAGTGGTGGCGACATTTGTATGATCAAATGCAAAGTTATTTTTCGTGAGTGATGACATGAGTGGTAAGGATAAATCCAAAGTCCCCGTCCTTGAGTGATGACATGATTTACATGGTCTTATCCAAATCTCTGTCTGTTAGTGACGAAAGAATTCGTACGATTGAGTCCAAAATTCACATTCGTAAGTGAAGACATGATTTAAATTTTTAAGTGCAAAGTCTTCGTTTGTGAATGGCAAAAGAATTGATATGAAGTTTCATATCAATGTGTGTGTGTGAGTCTAGTCCTTTCACATTGCTAAACCGAAGCCCAACACTCCAATGTTGACACTAGGGTGCTTAACCTTTAAAAGAAGGGATAAATACCAAAATGGTCACCGTACTTTTAAAAAGTGGACCATTTTGGTAACCGAACTTTAAAATAGACCTTTTTGGCCACTGAACTATCCAAAAGTGAACCAAGTTGGTCACC
>JAYMTK010002666.1:0-13446 GCA_036897405.1 Pelargonium myrrhifolium | reverse complement strand
AGGATAAGACGATTACCGGAAGATTGAAGCTCCACTATTGAATCCAAAGAGCCCACCAATAAAATCAGCTAAACAATTGAATCTGGTATAGTTGCTCCTCTTCCGAACGGAAGCTATATCAATTTGCCAAATACATCATTTTCTGTTTTGTGCACAAGTGGGATTAAGAACATATTTTATAGTGATCAATTCTGAATACGTGAGGGGTTTTATATAGGTTGTAAGGAGTTACCAGAAAAAAAATCATGTACTGTAATTTTTTTTTGCGTAGAATCTGGTAGTGGGATCATGAATTGACCCAACTACCTGATACTCTCATATTTAAATCAATTAATTTATTTTAAGTTTGACCTACCCATTTGACTACTACTTAAATTAAATGGGTTTATGTTATTTGGGCTTGGGTCACTCATATAACATTTAGCCCAATCAACTTGCCCAATTTAGACTTAAATGTTATACCTTTTTTCCAATGGATTTCTAACCTATAATTAGGTTCAATCCAAATCCAAAATATCAATTGGTCACTTTAATATCCAAACTAATTTACTAATAACTTTAGGTTAATAAATTAACATCTTAGTATTAGTTTAAAACCTAACATCAGCCATTGTTGCAGCTAAGCTTCACACGGTGCACTAAACCGGATGAGTCTCCACATAGACGACAGAGGGAGGCGCTACGACTATTGATCATACCATCAAAATTGCAGCCATCAAAGTAGACCAGAGCCTCTCGCCGATGCTCGCCTGCAACAGAGTCCAAATATGAAGAGGCTCTCTCGCCTGCAACGCCTCCGATGCTCCATCTGGTGAAGAAGAAGGCGGTGGTGACGGCGGCCTTAGGCCCCAGCGACGCAGAGCCGATGAGATCCTCACGCAGAGCTAACGAGCTTTAGTTTAGTTAGGAGAGGGAGAGTGATGAAATCTGAAAGGGAGATAGAGAATGAAAACGATGAGTGTTTAGGGTTTATGTATATAAGAGGGGGTATTTTAGTCATTTTACCATAAAACTAGCAAAGTTAGTAACAAAATGGGTCTTGCGCAACAAAAAGAAGGTCATCTGCTGACGACTATACTTCAGAAAAGTTATGTGCAAAAGGGTCATACTTCAAGGGAGGTATTTGTAGTTATTTCTTATAAATTCAAAGAGTTTTTTGTTGTTGCGTAATTAATACTACAAACTACGTTTAGTACGCAGTAACAGAATGGAATGGAATGGGCATTTCTGTCAAAATGTTTGGTATAAACCTAGAATCAGTTTTTTATTATAGGTTGAAAAGTCTATTACTACAATTATTTGTATATACTAAAATGAAATTACGTTTCATCATTTTTTTTATGTTTAACAATTTCAACATAATTATCGTATATTACTTTTAAATATAGAAAAAAAACATTGAACATATTTTAATAATGTTATTTTTTAAAATATGTATTTTTATATGTATTGTTTATACAATTCAAAACCTTATTTTTATAAGTGAAACATTATTTTAATCTAATAAGTTATTTTATTGGGTTTAATGTATATCAGTAGACTGATATAAAGTTATATCAGTTGCACTAATAAAGTGGTGACACCTCATTTAAAATCATGGATCCGGACGGGTCGCTCCGCTCTCCCAAATTCACTTGGGTGGGTATAAGTGATTCCAAATGAGGTGTCATCACCTCATTGGCTTTGTTAAGTTGCAACTGATATAACTTTATATCAGTCAACTGATATACATTTAACCCTATTTTATTTTAGGTACTTGTTATATTAGTAATGATGGTAAGTGATATGCGGTACATGAAAAGTTATAAGTTTACTCGACGAATGACAATGGACACATAGCTCCCGAGTATTACATTATTCTACCTCAAGACAACAAAGCCACGTCATCGCAGACATAATCATGGACCACATCTCCACGAACTCACTTTCAGACTGAGACTCCACGGACTTGTTTATGGAAAATGGCTCCCTGAACTTGCTCCCAGACTGCGACGCCAAGAGACTCGCCTCCCGTATGCACCTTCAAGCCCATTGGTCGCGCCTAAGTTCATTGGCGATGTGCAAAGCCATCAACCGTGCCCAAGGATGTTAGCGACATCCCAAAGCCATCGGTCGAGCCCAAGACCGTGGGTGTCGTTCAAAGCCATTGGTCATGCCTGGAATGGTTGGCGACCGTCTGAGGCCATTGACCATTCCCAAAAGTCATTGGAAACAAGACCAAGGCAATAAAGAGCAAAGAAAAGGTCATATGAAGCATGTCTAAAGCCATTTGCGCGCCCGCTCTATTCGAGACCAAAGCCTTTCCCGCAACCCGCTTGTCTGCCAGCCCATTCGTGAACCCGCCACAACTCTTGTCACTACAAGAATTCCTCTATAGTGATAGAGTTCTGTCCAAGCCCACATTTTTCCACTTCCTTCACATCCAGGGTATATTCGAAGGTACAAAGAAGGCTGGACGCATAGTCAACATGTTCAAATGATCTTGCTGCCTCGCAGGTCATCACAAAAAGACTCGTCAATTCACAAAAAATCAACGACAATCCACAATACTTGAAACCCTAGGACGCTACCCCGAGCAATAGAAGCTTATAGGGGATTCGAATTATGTCTTAACGCACGAGCAACACATGTGAACTCTCTGATTTGTCTAATACCCGTGTGCGAAACACCTGGGAAATAGAGCCCAAGCCACAAGTGGGCCCCCACCTCGCCATCAACCAATCGTACACTGACATGTGGCGAATATTAGCGATTATTATAAATAGTCCCCTTCTTGATAAGATAAAGGGATCTTCATTCTCTCAACTATGACACTCTCTATACTATCTCTCTCGCTAGATATGCTCTTTAGAGCCTTTTGTGATTTCGGGCGAGATCTAAGCCTCATGCACTTGAAACCACATCCAGGGTCTCTATTTTTTGGCGTGTTGTCTTGCATAGGTCACATGTTCAAGATCCCCTACTGCAAACGAACCTTTGACATTGGGCATCAAAGACGGACAATGAATATTGGATTTAGAGAATAACACTTAGAAGAAATACCTAAACACGTGGACAAGACAACAAACAATCTAGTGTGCTTGCGTTGATCAGTTCAAACAAGTGTATCAATTGATTTTATTGTTGAGAACGACCTGAAAATCATCGTTCTCAAACCTTGTACGACAACCAATTACAGTGTTCCCATAGAGACTAAATCCCCCAAAGAAAGACGAATTCTTCAAAATTTAAATTATGAACTTTATCTTAACCTCATTGTCATTACTGGTGCCCTTCTATAATAACCAACACGATCTCCAAAACAATATGACCTCAAGGCAACCTTCCCGGGCCCATAAAATTATGTAATTTGATACGCAACTAATACCCACGTAAAAGGGAAGCATTTCAATGGTCATTGTTTAAACGGATTGTGTTATGTCGTGTCAATTTGTTTATAAACAATTTGTATTTATGTTGTGTCACTAAATCTATTTAATAAACAAGTCGAATCCGAATTGAACTGTTTATCCGCAAACACAATTTGCTAACCCTGAGCATATGCATATTTGGGCGGACGACATGACATGCCTTGTGCTAATTTCGATTTGCGGCATATGATAACGATAAATTCTAGTGAACGTTCACTCCTCACTTCACTTTACGGATAAGAAAATGACAGTCGAAGCAATGAAACGAGCCGTTGGATCAGCAGCAAAACGCGTCGTTTTATAGGAAATAAAAAGGCTAAGGAACCATTTTGACCCATTCACGAATTGGAGCTCCGAGTCAGCTAGTGGCAGTTGCAGTGGTAGTATGAGACTGCTCTCGTCAAACGAGTCGTCGTCTTCGTCGTCGTCATTCTCACTCACTGCTTCACGTGATGCCCATAACTAGGGCTCACTCGTCTCTCTGAATCTGATGCATGCTCCACCTTCTCTAACCTCACTGGCTCTCCGGGTTCCACCCAATCCGGCGCCGCCACGCCACCATGTCTCTCTCTCGCCCACCTCTGACTTGTTGTTACAAGCCCAAGCTCTCCACCCATTCCAGACCCCCAATTGCTCTCAACCCAACCTCGCGCCTCTCTGCCTCTACCTCCAGCTCTCCACCCAATGTAAGCTTTCTCTATTCAACTATCTCTTTCTGGGCATCTTATTTTGGTTTCTTAAGTGATGATTCGCGTAGTTTTGTTGTGTTTCGGTTTCTTAAGATATGTAAATTTATCCCCGGACTAAGCCAAGGGAATGAGATTCAATAGTAGTTTAGTTTGCTATGCCATAATTCTCCTGGGTTCTTTAGTGCGGTAGAAATCAGAGTAAGATTCGTTCAAAGCATCAATTTTTATCCCACTTTTGAATTATCTGGGTAACTTAAGCATAAGCTGTGAATTTAACTTTACTATGTCCTCATAGAGTGTTTGGTGCACTTGAAGTTGACTTTCTATTTCATATTCAATTGTCACATTGTGATTTATATGCCTTTTATTGAGCAAATTTTATTATGGGTCCTAAAGAAAAGCCACAAATCTAATTAGTATGATGTGTTATTTATTTATTTTTTTGAAATGGGAATATTTTGGTTCCATAAAAGTTAGCAGCAGTAGCTTGCGGCTCCGGATGTGGTCATTCCACTTTATATAACATGTGTTGTCCACTTAAGTGAGTCTATATAGCCATTTCTTCTTGGTGTTACTTTCTTTAACAGTTATTTACCCAAGTTTTCTCAGCATCCTAACTAAATGAGTAGGACTAGAGCAACATTCATGTTTATCTGGGTGTAAATGATTTGATGGGTTATCTCTTCTCAGCTGAAATTTTGTTCTGTTCTAGAAATGGATGCTATCTTGCTTTAAACATGAAGAGTACTTTACCGGACGTGAATCTGAATCTTTTGAAGGCCGGTCAGCAAATGATTTGTTAAAGCATGAATGTGGTCAATCAAATGCCGTGAAGAAAGACTGGGTTTCAGACCTTCATCAGGTAATATATTTTAGAAGTTAGAACTTTTTGGTATTTGTATCTCATGTACTATAATAGAAGTCCACATTAGGATGAGTTTGGATACATGACAAATAACTGACATATCTACAATCATAAGTAATTTAATGCAAAACATTAGTAATATGCATAAAAAGAAGTAGAAACCATTGAAATCATTTAATTATCAAATTCCCTTTAAAAATTAGATTTTACAGCCATTATCAAAGATATTTCAAAATCTGCATTCAATGAATTCAAGATTTAATTTTGATTATTCCTGTAATAGGTTGAATTCTTTCTGATATATATCTGAGTCTCAAGATAGGGATATCAATTATCAACTTTCACTTCTAGTCACTACATTATGCCTCAACTTGCACTGTTCCTAATATGATAGTATTACCTTGAAAAGTTCAGGGACGAATTGTGTGCATGTGTTAAAAATTTAGTTTTTTTTTTTTTCCCCTTTCGTCACTATGCTTTCTAGGTATCAAAATATTATGTATGTTTCCCACATATTTGATGTTTGTGCCTATGTTTTTCATAGCAGAGTTTGATACTTCAATACAGTGAACTGGGTGGGTAGCATCAAACCTCCCCACTTCAAGCCCTCTCATGGGAGTTCTTGAAGTTCCTTAAATTATATCTTTCTCATTATTGAACAACTCGCTCGTTGATTTTTCAGGATGCAGATGCAATATTTAATGCCAAACCTTGGACTGTTCCATGGACAGCAAAGACAATTGTGCAGGTAAATTGTGTTTTATGTGTCACCTAGAGGTTATAATTTACACTCTAGAGTGAAAAACTGTACATGAGTAGTACTAAGTCTGTCATTTTTCAGAAGCTGATAAATATATTTAAATTGTTTTTGTTATATATATATATACATATATATATTTGATATATAAAAACATTGTTTTATAAGAAATGGGTTTGTCTAACTGTATAAGTACATAAGGATTAATGGAGTATACCCTTGTCCAAGAAGAAACATAACAAGTTCCCATAACCGAAGTCACATATCCTAAGAGGAAAAAGATACAGAAACTAGACAAAGGATATTTGTTTGAAATAAACGACTGTAGAGAGTACTAAAAATACCACCTTCAGCTGTTGAGCAGGGAAGTGCACTTCCTAAAAAACTCCTAAATTACATTCTTTGTTCATGTTCTACATAAAAAATTTCCAACTTCCTCCAGAAGAATCTTTCAAACCCTTGAGTAAATGAACTGGGCATTGTAATCCCAATGGAGATTAGAGATGGCTGACTGGGCTACAGTTTAATGCAAAAGAACATAATTAAAATATTTTCCTTTACAAATAAAAAGGCAATATCAGCAGTTAAAATCTTCCCTTGAGTACAACACAAAAGAAGAAAACCTCCTTAGGAGGAGCCTGACCCTTCCAAAAGTTCTTCGTAGGGGAAAAAACATGGAGACTCTTCACGTAAACAAATAGTGAGATTATTGTGACACATAAGTGTTCTGACCTTTAATGGTTGTGGGAGATGGAATTGAGATAACAGTGGTTGTGCATTGTGGTAGTCTTGAGAAGTAAGTGGTGGGAATCAATTAAATTGAATTCAATAGGCGGCATTATTTTGTTGGGTTCACAGTAGAAGTTTCGGCTGTTTTGTTTATCTCTGTAGAGTGGTATAAGGGTTAGCAATGTGTTAGAGATGCATGTTGGTAGGGCAGCATCTGTATTCATGAAGGGGCTGAAATCGTACTACCTCTGCTATGGTTGCAGCGTTATTTTGTGGGCCCACTAGGGATGTGGAAGATTAAACATTTTAGGAGAAGGTTGGTATGATGTGGTTAATGTAATATGACCACTTCGTTAGTAAACTTGGTCAGCATGTTCTAACTTGTTAAGATTGGATCATCTCTATAAATGTATATAGAAGGTCGACAAATGTGATACATAAGCATATTATTGTAAACAATTGCTTAATTTGTATTCATTCTTGCCAGACATGTTTAGGAATAAAGGCTTATTGGTTTAATATTTCAATAATTATATTCCAAACTTAAGAAATCACGTATCACAGAGATTTGGTTGAACAATCAATTTTGTTATAGCTCTGTTTTAGAGTGCAAAACCCTAACTGCAGTGTTATCTTCTGATGATGTAGGTAATGCTCTTATGGATTGCCTCATTCTGGTTGGTGGGATCTTGGGTAGTTCCATTTCTAGCTCACACGGCTGGGTTCAGAAAAGAATCCCTATCATACAGAGGGCAAGCTTTGTACAGCCTCTTGACTGATGTTGCTGAAGGTCTTGCTGGAACTGCTATCATTTACAGTTGCCTTGCAAGGTTTCGTCCCCTTCCTTCTGACTGGTTCAGGTTTAGCCTTAAAGGAAAGTGGCAAATTGATGTTGGTTTGGGCTGCCTCGTGTTTCCCCTTGTCAACCGGCTTTCACAGGTTAACCTAAATCTGTTACCCATTCTTCCCTCTACACCAGTTACTATTTCGAATGTGGAGCAATCAATCGTTGCACGAGACCCAGTGGCAATGGCCATGTACGCTGTGGTGGTTTCAGTTTGCGCCCCCATTTGGGAGGAGATTGTTTTCCGTGGTTTTCTCCTCCCTTCTTTGACCAAATACATGCCCATATGGTGCTCAATTTTGGTGAGTTCAGTAGCTTTTGCCTTGGCACATTTCAATATGCAAAGGATATTACCCCTTGTACTCCTTGGGGTTGTGATGGGTGCTGTCTTCGCGCGGTCAAGGAACCTGTTTGCATCGATGCTTTTGCATAGCCTCTGGAATGCCTTTGTATTCTTAGATCTTATGAAATAATATTCTTCTGTTTTTTTTATTCTTGGTCCAATGATTCACCATTTTTCTCCCCGTTGTGTAAATTGACTAGTAATAATAGTCTGTATTTCTGGCGTTGAAGTCATCCAGTTAGAAATGATATTATGTTACTTGTAAGTTGAAGAATTGCACTGATATTACAATACGGCCAGAAGTTGAGAAACATGATCATAGATGGATTAAATTCTACTACAAAAATATTAAGGCCTCTTTTCAAGGAGGCTACTAGCTATACCTTTCTCGGCCTTTTGAACGAGACAACTATAGCATTTGTCTTTAAACAATTACATTGTTTTGTACTTTTTTACTGCCCACTGAAATTTGATTGCTGCAAACACTTCTAGAAGATGGATTATGTTTTTTAGACAAAAGTTCACTATAGGATTCTGTTGTGTTTCTTTCTTCGCGAAGTTTTCGCTTTCTGTAATAGGCTTGTTTAAGTACTTATGTTTGCATTAACTGTTCAGCCCTGAAAAATAAAAAAACATTCTGTTTAATATTTAATTGCCTTTGTAGATGTTATAATTCCCTAACAATTGCATATTGTTCTTGAAAGAGAACCCAAGTGGGGACCTATTGGTCTCGAGTCGTTTTCCAATTCTGGCTTTTGTCCCAGAAACCTTGTCTAATGTCCATTTCTTTCTCCGACAACTTAAAGACCCTTGTCTGCTATTTTTCTGTTTCTCTAGGTTGCTTGTAAATAATATACTTTAAATTCTTTGTGAAAACGACACAACTTTCACAAGCGTTTAAGTTTGTGTAGAGAAGGGAAGATTCGAACTCACCACCACTCAGACTGTTAGTGGTTGTAAAAGCTCGGAATTTCCTTACCAAGAGAAGTTTTAGGGATATTTTTTCTTTCCCTTCAGAATTGAGATATATCTGCTTTACCGATTCAAGGACAACAATATAGCTACGTAAGACTATTGATATCATTTGAATTTCTCTCATTTTCTGATACTGCAGATTTATGTCAATTGTCTTTATGCATAGCTGTACTGATGGTGCAATTGATAATGTTATAAGGTTTTTGAGATTATGAAATACTTGTTAAAGGTAAATTAGACCCTATGCATCTGATAGTTGTGCAGCAATTTGATCAGCATATCTGTGATTAGCATATTTTGGTTATATGCTTATAAATCCTCTGTTCCCCACAATTTGAAATGCAATTTGTTAGACATGCCTTTGATTAGCATACTTCACTATATGCTCATTAGACATTAGTCCTTTACTTGTAGAATATGTCATGTGTTTCATCTTTAGGTCAAGAATATACTTTATAGATAAAATAATTATAGATTTCTATCTTATTCTTAGAGCATCAATTATGACATGATTATAATGAAGTATTTTATTGATGTTTTAGGTTGAATCCTATTCCTGTACTGCAGTAGTTGGGATGTAAGCATCAAATGATGAAAGCATCCTTTAAAATGGGTCATATAAAATGTCAGTACTAGATAATAAAGTTTAAGTAGATGATGACAAAGCACAGGCAAGCTAAGCAGGATCAACAGATTTGTCTAGAATGTTTAAAATATAGGCTTATAAGAAAGCATTTATAGGTACTGTGCACAACCTTTATTCTAGTTCTGAAAGCAGTTATAGCATGCATGAACCTGATTACCATAAACAATATTGTTGGGGTCATTTAATCCCAGAATATAGATCTTGAAGAAGAAATCAAAAGCATAACCTGACTTTGTTTATGTTTTCTTAGAGATGGCTTGTCACAGAAAGTGTAGCATACATGAATTTGCCTATAAGTTGTAGTCAATCATGAATTTGAAAAAAAAATGGAAAGTGAAACCATCTTCTCTGTGAAGTTTAAGTAGAGAATGATTAAAGAAAATAACAATAGAGATTATGGGTGGTGGTTGTGGGGCTCACATTTTTCAATTATTGTTTCTTGGCAGACAACCACATACTAACTCAAGTGTTGTAGAGAAGATATTAAGGTATATATATAGAATACACATGTTGTATGAAAATAGATAAGTTGCATAAGAGAAGGGCCTTTCTGCTACTAGTCACACCTTGTGTTGTGTCCCAACATTCTCTTATTGTTTGTGTATTTATACTGTCATTTCTGCTCATTTTCTCTGCATACCTTTCTGTGTTTTTCTCTGAATCAAGTGTGGCAGCAATGGACACTGCACAACAGCCTCTCTCCATCGAGAGCTTTTCCTACAGCTGGTTAGTGAACCTGAGACCGTCTTTTGAAGGCCTAGAAAGCTCCTTCAGGACCTCTCTTGATGTGCCAGCTGACGAATCCAACTCCTTCATCGAGATGGACCCAAGAATGCCACCCTCAAAGAGATTCTTCAGGAGTTCCCAAGAATTCAAATTCGACTTTCCCCTCTCGCAGTCTGCTCTCAGCTCTCTTGTTCACGCAGATGAGCTCTTCTCCAATGGTTACGTCTTGCCTCTGTTTCTTGATGCGTCAAAGATGGAGGCCTATGAGGCCTTGGATTCAACCTCAAACCCGTCTACCCCGTCACATGCTCCTAAAATTCTGGTTCCCGGTGGTGCCACTCGTTGCTCTTCCCTGAGGAGGTGCCGGACACTTTCAAGGCAGATCTTCCACAAGTACTTGTACTTTCTGAGGCCATTGTATATGAGAATGCGAGGCGGTAGAAGGGCAAGCTCTAGAGATGAAGGTGTTGATCATTCAAGAGTCAGAGTGATGAAAAAATGGGTACCGGATACGTCTCCCAGGATAAGTGTAGCGTACTCTGCTGATGATCACTGGCGCAAATCCTGTGACTCTGAGAGCTCAATCTATGAAGCAGTTCTCCACTGCAAGAGATCCATAGGTATGCCAATTGTTAATTTCCTTGTTTAATTACCTTGAGTACATTGTATGATGAATCCTTATTTGGGTTATTGAAATTGTTGAGGTGCTGATATTTTGTTACTTTTGTTATGATCATCAGGAAATTGAACTTGAGAATGTTGAATCTTGAATGCTAGCAAAAGAAGAGAAAAAAGGAAGAAGAATTGATCAAGATGCACATGGGTAGAGAGGAAATGAGAGGTGTCCTGAAGCTTAACAGTCACTTGTGTTTTGTCTCTTTCCTTCTCTTCTCTTCCCCACAAAGATTTTTGTGTAAATTGGGGAGGAGTTTGTTTCCACCATGTAAATTCTGGATCTTAATTTGGGAGGAGGGAAAAAAAGAAAGAAATAAATGCTGAAGATGTTGTTTTTGTCTCTTTCTTCATGGATCTCCTCCCATGTTCATGTTAATAAATCAAGATTATTTGATTTGTGATCTCATGTGAGGTTGGAATTGGAATGCTGCATTTCCATATGTATAGTCATGGATAAGATGTGAATTTTGTAGAAGAACATTTTGATTATGTCCATGTTATTAGTATTAGGTCACCAAAGCCAATCGACCCTAGCTAGCTTGTTGATCTATATATGATTATTTGATGCTCTATATATTTAGTATTAGGTTAAGATATAAAGGTCATATATATTCCATTTAATTTATGCCCCAATGTCTTGTTGTCCCTCCATTAATGTCTTGTTGAGTACAAAATGCAGCAAGAAAGGAAAAGAAAAGGGATGACACAGACATAGACATAGTTGATGCATGGGCAAGATTGATTCTTGATGTCCTTCACTTTTTCACATGCACCTTTAGTAATGTCACTAATCAGGTAGCTACTGCCATATGGTAGACCCCTCCTACTTTAACAACCTTCATGTCAAAGACTTTATATATATGATCCATGTTTACAATTGCTACACAATTATCACTTCATTGCAGATTAATTTGCAGTATTGTGGGAACTATTCTCACTGATAATAATAATAATAATAATAATAGAGCAGTATGCTACATCAAATTATCAATGTGATTAGGAGGTCCTTCACTCAATTTTTGCTATCTTTGGACAGTGAAGTGAAAAACACTAGGAAATTTTATGTATCAGTTAGGTAATAAGATTCCTATTGACGATATTTGGATTAGAAAACACCCATTTTAATTTCGATTTTGATTCTCGTTTTCATTGTTTTGCCCATGTGCAGTTTGATTTCCACTTATAATGGAAGGAATGAGATTCTCATTCTCATTTCTTCACTTTTTATATTATGACTTACACTTCAAAAATTCATAACTTTCGGCTCGGATGTACGATTGAGATAATTTTTTTTTTATTTCATATAATTTTATGATTTTTCTCTCTAAATAATGCATATTTATATTCACAAATTCTAGAACAATAGGTACATAATTGACAATGAACATGTGATTTCGAGACGAGTAAAAATAGACATGGACATCATCTACACTTGTGATCTTGTGATTAACTTACTTACGACTGAATTTTATCCATCATCAAACACGATAGGTTCATTTTCTATTAGATCCACAAAAACCCTATCCTTGGAATGAATAGAGGCAATTGAATATATTTTCCTTTCTTATTATGTATCAAGTAATGAGCTAAGCCCAATTTAGCATATAGAGGTTTGGAGTGGGGCTGAAATTAAAAATGTCAAATGTGACATGTGAAATGTTCGAGAGAGACATGGACAACATCCATTGCTTTTCTACACATCTAAATCATTTTTTTGTCTTCCATGTTGGTTCCATTTTTCATTAATTAGCTTTGCCTTTCTTCTGTTTCTACACATCATCACTAGCTAACCCTATTTTGTCACTTCTCTATGTCTCATTGTGGGGACCAAAACCACAACCCCTCCCTAATATATACAAGCAAACTTGTCGTTCCTATTCATCCACTTCTCACCATACAAAACACCTTACAACCTAAAACTTACACGACAGATTTGTTAAACTTTGTGTATTTTCACTACTTGGCACATACCACAGTTGATCCAGGTCAATGACAACCTCAAAATCTGTAGCTCACTACTCCTAAACACTGTCCCAATCAACACAAATGTTCAAGAACCGTATTTGACAACACAAAATCGAGTTTGCGCATAAAATTGATGTTGCAAGAACTTATCTAGCTAGCAACGTTGCATGTCGTGTGTCGGAGGAATTTGTCCAAGGTCACTGTTAAGTTTCCGGACAATGAATCGTGGATTGCATACAAGTAATGTATTTGTTCATTGCACTAGCTAGGGATGGTCCATATCAATGAGTTGTTTTTGCTTTGCTTTGCTTTGTTTGTTTGGAGCAAACATATTACCTCAGACAATTAGTATTTGTAAAGACATTCATTCTTGCATAGAATGGATTTCCTTTCTTCATCAAATTTCTTGTCTGTTGAGTGTAAACGACATATTAATTATGCTAATTTATCTGCAAATGGACCAGTTAAGGATAGTTTCCTAATAACATGGTGATTGAGGGGACCAACTTATATATCTATATTCTATACCTAAGCTAGGTTGCTTTCTTCCCAGCTCATTACTCACCAAATTTTGCTCATACGGAGCATCTCCCGTTATGCATATTTCATATTATGATGCTAATATATAGTTGTCTAAAGTTATGGATTGTATTGTAGGGTGCCAAGAAAACTGACCTCAATTAGTACTAGCCTATTTGCAAATGGTTGCAATATTATTTGGTATGTACATGTGCATTCTTTCAACAATTAGTAACTGACAATTTTGATCTTTACAACACCTACTTGTTTGTCATGAAGTCCTATCTAGCTCTTACAATCTAT
>JAYMTK010002665.1:0-13448 GCA_036897405.1 Pelargonium myrrhifolium | reverse complement strand
ATTGTATTTACCCCTTATAAAAACGCCACGTGATTAGAAAAATGGAGATATTCAGTTGGACATGAACCAGACAAGTATTGACAACCTATTATTGGGACCAAATGGCTATAATGGTAGTGGAAGCTTCACTGTTTTTGTGGTGGGTCTCAATGGGTTTTGCTAGTACTTCCACATTAGGAGGAGATAGTGTGAAAGAGGTCAATATTTTAGTACTAATAAGTAGCCTGATAATTCAGGTCATGTTTAAAATCTCACGAACTCGTATATTTTAATTTTCAGTTATATATCTTAATATCCTTTTTATTAAGTAGCGAGACAATATGTAATCACTGAGTCGGCTTCTTTGAAAATCCTACACTTTTTGACCGGAAATAAAATTTTCATAAAAATACGTATGTTTTTAACTGGATATGTTTAATCCCACAAATTGCATTGCCATGTGTACTCATAAGGCTCAATTTTGGAGTGTTTCGCCGTCAATTTATTAAACTAATCCTTGGCAAGCACATAAAGCAAAAATGGCACAAAACTTGATTGTTAATACCAAAATTGTCTTGAAATGTGCAAAATTAAGGCTAAGGCAAGGGAACAAGACACAGTCTCCCACATGTAGCATGTGTACTTTGATTAGTCAATTACGAAATCAAGAACTCATTTTGTTCTAAACTTGATTAAGGTTATTAAACTAGGATTACTTGTAGATTTCGATGCTCGAAACCCTATGAGATTTCGTGTGCGCCTGGCAAGGCAAACTAGGGTTAGGGCTCGGATTTGCCTAACAAGATCCTATATCTATGTTGTAATATTGTAATTAACTAAGCTATTAAGATTTGCATACAAAATATTCATATTAATCTTGCATTAGCAAGATATTAATGACTTTGAAATTGGATGTGATTGAACTATTTGATCAATTTCATTGAAAGTCGATGATTAAATGAGTTCGTTTTATGTCTAATTTGAGATTATGAATTATATTGTTTTAGAATAAAATTATATAATTTAATGACCAAATTGAACAAAACTGACGTGGCAACCATGTCGCTCAATTATACAATTTTGTTACAAATTGTTTTCATCAATAAATGTAGCTAGCTTAAACGATATGTTTTTTCCACATTATTTTTTTTTTTTTTTTGGTGTGGTGTCAGGCTAATATAATAGCACCATTATGGATTGTACTAATTTGAGAGAAAATAACACAGTTTGTGATCAGTTGGAACAATATGAATAGTTGAGAACCAAATTAGAATGAAAACTCTAATTGGATGTGAAATAAAAACAAAACAAATAGTTGAAGGATCACAATGAAACATTTACCTTTAGTCATACATCGACAATGATAATTATGTATAAACTTTTAGCGTACTTTAAAACTACTTTCTTATTGGACGGTTTTAAAGACGCACCATCACATTGATATGATGCATTTAATTTTTTTTAATTGAATGTTGAGTCTATGATTTAATATGGCCAAACATGTAACTATGTTTTTAAAACATTACAAGACAATAGTATTTACAAATGGAGTGAAATGAGCTTCCCAAAAACTTAGACTATTGCCTTATTTCTCATGGACACAAGTAAAAATCCATTCAAAATAGCCTCAAGAGTGACACATATTGTTCCACATGGTTATTGCTAGTTTTGAAAGTTCAATTCCAAGAATTCTAATATGAGATCTTCAAAAGCCCCAAAATCAATATACATTGGAGAAACAAACAAAGAAACCCAACCAACCATAGGTTCTCACAAAAGGAAAACATCCTCTTGCTCTTGCTCTCATCTCCATATCAAAAGCACAAAAACCCACATTAGAGGAATAGTATTGACCATTACAAAAATTCCCTCTTGAGCTTTTCCCCACAAATGTCCAAACATGCCAACATCTCCTAAAGGTTTAACAAAACAAATATTGACTCATGTAATAGTCCCCTCCTATCAATTTTGTTGAGTACTACTCTTTTAGTCTCAAAATAATTGTCTAATTTTATTCATATTTTTGTTTAAAGTAACTATCTTGTTTACATTTTAAGAAGTTAGTTTTGTATAAACTATCAATAAAAAAATTATATACAACACTAGCAAACTTCTTTGACTCTATTTTTTTCTTCTCAAAATGAGTTGGTTAGGGTTAGGAATTCTCTTTTACACCCTCACGTGTTCCTGCTGTAACAAACTTAAAGAGTTCTAACCATCTCACTCCATTCGTCGCAAACTAAGTGTCATATTTCTCTTATATTTTTGTCCCAAAATGAGCGTCTTGTTACCTTTTCTAGTAAGTTAGTTATGCATAAACACATGATTATGAGGAATCAATAGTAAACATATTACACTAGATACATTTTCCTTTATTTTTCTCAAAAAAAAAAATGACACTTATGTTAGGATGGAAGGAGTATATTAATGATATTTCATATATATCTAACTAACAAACATAGAAAATAGACAATTATTTGGAGACAAAATGAGTATAAACTTTCTTTGTAATGGTAAATTTGCTACAACATTGACACATTTCAATACGACGTGGTGAATACAACTCTAATTTACCGTAAAAATTAACACTTAATCTAAGACAAAAAAATAAATAAATAAAATTGTAGTGGACATGTAAATTTAAACTCTCCCTATAGGCTCTACTCATCCCCTTGATATTATTTTTTTCTCTAATTTTCTCATTCTCAAATCTATACAAAAATCAGGTTTTCAAGCACACCAAATCATCATCATCCTTTTATTTTTCACTAAAACCATATGAAAGAGTGGGTACTACTAGAAGAGTACTATGCTTCTTGGGTTAGATCAAACCTGCCTTTGCTGACCAAGGCAAGGCTCAAGAGCAAAGAGTTAAATAGAGAAAAGATACAATTTTTAGAGAGAGAAAGACCCAATTTTTAGAGAGAGAAAATGAGGAGGGTCCATGGAGTGTTGTTGGGTTTATGGATATATCCACTGTCTGTCCCCAACCCAAGTCCCCAAGCTTGCTAAGCTCAGCTGGGTCTGCCTTGGATTTGGGGTAAAAAAGAGCCAAACCCAACCTCTCTTCCCTTCCCTTCTCTTCTTTGCTTCCACTTTATTCTCTCTTCAAATTTGATACTTTGCTCTGTACCCATAAACACAAAGAGGTTTTTGAAGAGCTCTGTCTTTCTCTCTCTCTTGGTCTGTGTCTCCAACTCCTACATTGTCTTGTTCCTCTCTCAGAATCTCCTACTCTCACTCCTAAGCATCAGTGTCCTGTTTCTGTCTGGATTCACTCTGTTCTGTTTCACTCTTTTTCCTCTGTTTTCATCTCTACCCAACACAGAATAGAATAGGTTGGGAATCGAACGAGAAAAAATAATACCCAACTGGGTATTCTGGGTTTCACCTTGTGTCTGGGCTTTGAGACCCAGAGAGTACAAAAATGCTGAGTAACTGGGATTTTCTTTGTTTTCTCAACTGTTTGCTCTTCATAACCTGAGGAAACAGAGGACTGCCCATTTGTTTTCTTTTGCAAAGTAGTGAGCTTTTTTGCATAGAATCCGAGTTCTTCTCTTGATCCTCGGTGGGTTCTCTGAAAGAGAGAGAAAATGTATCTGGGTTCTTCTTAATTCTTAGATTTGGTTCTGGTTCTGGTTCTGGTTCTGGTTTTGATTTGCATTCTGAGAAGTGTGGAGTGGAGTTCCATTTTCTTCACCTCCATCTTAAATCCAAATCAGGCTAGAGATATATGAAGCTGTGAAACAATGAGAGATGAGAACTCCAAGAAAAGCAAGGTTTGTGAAATGCAAAACTAAGTCTTGATCTGATTTTGTACTTGTTTCTGTTTCTTGTGATTACTGAGAGACACTGTTGTTAATTTGTGAAGCTTTCATGGCCTAAGACACTGGTCAAGAAATGGTTAAATATCAAGAGCAAAGCTGAGGACTTCCACGCAGATGATGTCATTGCCGGAGGTGATTTATCTTTCTCTCTTCTTCTCCTAATTTCTGCTCAATTATAGATTGGAATCTTAGCTTTTATATCAACACCCAAAATGGGTTTTGGTCTGTAACTTGTTTGGGACTCAGCTGCTATAGATTCTTCTAGACACTGCATCACTGTTTATATATATATATATATGGTACGAAAATATTTTTTTGGATTTAATTGGGGTCTGTTGCTTCTATTTTTCTGCTTAAGATCTGCTCTTTGTTTTCTTCTTCTTTCTGAATTTCCCTGGTTTTCATTTTATTTATTTTCTTCTTTGAACTAAATGTGTTTTTGTTTTCTTATGGTGTTTGAATATGTTGGATTGATGCATTTGCAGTGGCAAGAGCACAGCTTTAACAACTTTATGGCTTTTTCTTTTTCAGGTGGTGATGAAGAATGGAGGAACAATTTCTCAGAGAGAGAGGCATGCACAATCAAGAAAAGCAAAACAGGTTGGTTCAGTATCAGGCACCCACATTGCTTTGGACCACTCCTCTCTCTAAAAGCCTAAACCCCACTGGAATTTACATGAATAAAAACAAATGGTTCCATTAAAAATGATTGTGTTTTAAGAGTATCTTAATTTCTTGCCTTTAACTTCTGGGCTAAGTATCTGATAACTTGACAATTTCCATGGTTGCACAGAGAGATTGAGCAAGAGGCACTCTGATCGGCTCCGGCGAAGTAAGATTGATCTTGATGCTGCACAAGTTACTGATGTGCACAATTACAGGTTTGTATTAGTATTGTGAATTTGATAGTATTGTAATGTAAGAACTGGTTTGAGCGTGTTCATTTTCCTTGTGGGCAATAGGATTTTCGTAGCAACTTGGAATGTAGCTGGGAAATCTCCACCAAGTCATTTGAATCTTGAAGATTGGCTGCACACCTCACCTCCCGCTGACATTTATGTTCTCGGGTGCGTCTTATTTCATCAAGATTTGTCTTCTCTCCTTTTTCATCATTTCATTTTTCGGTTAACCAGATGCTAACAGAAGGCTATTTGTGATCCCTTTGTCTTTTAGGTTTCAAGAAATTGTTCCTCTGAATGCTGGTAATGTTTTGGGTACAGAAGACAATGGTCCGGCTAGAAAATGGTTGGCTCTTATTCGAAAGACTTTAAACAGTCTTCCAGGCACCAGTGGTGGATGCCATACACCTTCGCCTATCCCTAATCCACTAGTAGAGATAGATGCAGATTTTGAAGGATCAATGAGGCAGAAGACCTCATCTTTTTTCCATCGTCGCTCCTTTCAGTCTTTGAGTCGCAGCATGAGAATGGACAATGACATGTCAATGCAACAGCCCCGACTAGACAGGAGGTTCAGTGTATGTGATCGGGTTATGTTTGGCCACAGGTCAAGTGATTATGATCCTAATTACAAATGGGGCTCCTCTGATGACGAGAATGGGGCTGGGGATTCCCCGGTTGGTATGCAGTACTCGCCAACGTACTACAATGGGTCTATTTCCATGGAAGATAGAGATAAGCAAACGGGGCAGTCAAGGTACTGTTTGGTTGCAAGTAAGCAGATGGTTGGAATATTTCTAACCGTCTGGGTGAAGAGTGATCTCAGAGATGATGTTCGCAACATGAAAGTGTCGTGCGTGGGCAGAGGATTGATGGGTTATCTTGGAAACAAGGTATGTATTATATATTTACTTGAATTATTTTCTTAGAATTTGAGAAAGAAACTGTGATGATGATGTTTAGGAAGAGTTAGCAATCTTATTTTCGCGGATTTTTCAGGGTTCAATTTCAATTAGCATGTCTTTGCACCAAACAAGCTTTTGCTTCATCTGTAGTCATTTGACCTCTGGGCAGAAGGAGGGCGATGAGCTCCGAAGAAACTCTGATGTCATGGAGATCCTCCGGAAGACGAGGTTTCCCAGGGTTCATGGCATGGGAGATGAGAAATCCCCACAGACAATTCTAGAGCACGAGTAAGATCTTTGGTCGATAGGATTCTCTCTTTACTTGTAGGATTGTCCTTATCATCTTTTTCAAAGTCTTAACTTGTGGTTATGTTGCTGCAGTCGAATTATTTGGCTTGGGGATTTAAATTATAGGATTGCTCTTTCTTACCGATCTGCAAAGGCTCTTGTTGAGATGCGCAATTGGAGGGCTCTGCTAGAAAATGATCAGGTGTGTTTCTTGCGATCTAGTCACTTATCGTTTTCTTCACAATTCATGATAGCAACGTACTAATCTGATATTTACTTGATATTTTTCAGCTCCGAATAGAGCAAAGACATGGGCGTGTCTTCGAGGGATGGAGTGAAGGGAAGATATATTTCCCTCCCACATACAAGTACTCGAACAATTCAGATAGATACGCAGGCGATGATAGGCACCCTAAGGAAAAGCGACGAACACCTGCATGGTATATACACTCTCTCTGCTCTCTCTATTGTGAAGCATTAGTACTTTGAGTTCTTTCGCTATATGGACTAATTCATCTACTGTATCTATATGTGAAGGTGTGATCGTATATTGTGGTATGGAAGAGGCCTGCATCAGTTATCATACGTTCGTGGAGAGTCAAGGTTCTCGGATCATAGACCAGTGTACAGCATATTCACAGCTGAGGTAGAGTCTATAAATCGTAACCGCATTAAGAAAAGCATGAGTTGCACCAGTGCTAGGATTGAGGTAGAAGAGTTGTTGCCACACTCACATGGATACACCGAACTCAATTTCTTTTGAGGATATGAATTTCTCAATTGACACTCACTGCAGAGAAAAGAAGGGCTAAACGAGCTTTCAGAGACGGTATGTAACAGAAAAAGAGAACGAAATTTTCAAAATATGCACGAGATCATTCCTCCAAACTGACCACAATTTTCTTTTGCTATTATAGGATATATCAGCAAACACAAAACCCAAGTTACATTATGATCATGGACCGGCGCCTCATATCAGTTCAGGTACTTGTTCTTGTTCACTTCCCTTAATCTGTTTCAATCCATGCTCGTAATCTGAATTCGCAATGCTGAACTTTTAGCCTTTTAAACACGTCTGGTAGCTGAATCCAACTTCCACGCAAAAGAAAATAGAATATGCACTGCACGTATTTTTGAAAGTATTGTTGTAAATCATGTCTTTTTTCCCCATTAAAGTCTTTAGTTGAGAAGATCTCGCGCTTGTTCTTATTCTTATCCGCAATTTGGTCCCCCATTTCGCAGGTGGGGACAACTGCGAAAGAAACTGCATTGCAATTTGTGATAATAAGAGTAACGAGACATTCTCTTGGTTAGTCCTTCACTTTCTTTCCTTTTCTTCGTCTTGGCTCGAAACCAATCCATGCAATAGTCCTTTACTCATTTTCATATGTTTCGCTTTGTCACGACAGGCATTAAATTGTAATTATGTCAATAATCACCAACTCCCACAAGTGCCATATCCTCTCAGCAATGTTCAGGTAACCATTTTCTTGCTGGTAATTTTGGTCTGCACTACACATATCTGCATGAATATGGATATAGATCTATGCCTACATCTATATAAAATACAAGAGAAGAGAAGAAGAAAAGGAACACAAGCCAATTCAGTCTTTTTTTGTGAACTTTCTGACACAACATGTCAGAATTGTGGCATGCTCTTTATGATGTAATTTTCCATATTTGTCACTTTTTGACAGTACATGCAAATGATACTTACTGTCAAGTGTATGTAGCTAATGTTTTCTTCTTCTTCTTCTTATTGTGTTCTTGCAGGT
Organism: Pelargonium myrrhifolium; assembly: GCA_036897405.1. Classification (NCBI taxonomy): domain Eukaryota; kingdom Viridiplantae; phylum Streptophyta; class Magnoliopsida; order Geraniales; family Geraniaceae; genus Pelargonium; species Pelargonium myrrhifolium. The sequence continues at coordinate 5,775 of JAYMTK010002665.1, read as the reverse complement.
GGGTTTATTTGTATACATGATTCATTTTTTTGTAAAGAACAGAGATTGAGCTACAAATGTATCAGAAGAAGCTGAAGATAGGTTATAGAAATAACCAAACCATTGCAATTTTGCTGTCTTTGTAATGCCTCTGAGTTTTGAGGGAGAGTCAAAGAGAGATGTAATGGATATTTTTTACAATCTTACCTAGTCAAAAAAAAGATAGAAGCTAATATTGATATGAATCTTCTCTTTTGTCTTATGTCTATGTATTGAGAATCTTTTTTTTTTTTTAAGGTGTATTAAGAATCATATCCGAGATTGAATTGGGACAATAGTTTAAAAAGTAAGTGCTTGTTTGGTAACACTATTGACTCCTTGAAGGAGATGCTAGATAAGCAAAATTTGAAGGAAGGTTTACCTACAACAGCTTGTTCGGTAAAATTCGTAAAGTTTCTTTAAGAAGCTCATTTTTGTAGGAGTCATGAGCCTCTTGTGGAAAAAACGGTGAATTTTAAAGAGAATAGATAACATGCAATTAACTCTTGCCCACGTGAAAATAAATTTTGATTGAGACATTTTTCATTTGTGGTTAAATTGTTTTTGAACGACAGTAATCATTGTTATGATTGTCAACCATTTGTTAAAACAGGTTAATTGTTTTCAATATGTCAAAAAAATGATAACCTCGTAAGTGTCATTTTAATAATTGATACATCACGACAATTGTTTTTATCTGAACATATTATTATACGAAACTCAACTTTCAACTTCTTACCGTCATCTAACTGACTGTTATGAGGAACTCTGTATAATTTCAACAATCTCTCACATTCCCTTTCAATTTTCTAATTATATTACCAAACAAGCTCTTGGTTACTTCAAATTTTCAAAAGGTTTTGATTGATTTTGTTGTGCACTGATTTTGACCATGCATGGGTCACCATATATGAAAAACTTGCTTCAATGGCCAATATAATAAGAATTCCTTTTTCTTCTCTTTTCTTTTTTCATCTTTTGCACCTTTGTTTGGATTAAAAATAAATTTAAGAATTGGAAGTTGACACCTTTAATTTTGTGTTTTCCATTTTGGGTTTTTGTGAAATAAATGGTAACCATATATGGGTAGCTCAATTTGTATCCTATCTTTTAGTTAATGTAATGAACAAATGGGTGCAAGTTATTGTGCAAAGAAAAGAAGAAGAAAAAAACACATTGGGAAGAGTGTGAAGCAAAGGACAATGAGAAAGAGATGTGCAATGAATTGGTTTTCCAAAGCAGCCTTGTGTTGTGTTGTGGGTGCATTAATGTGCACAGCACTTGTCTGAGTTGCATAAAAATATGGTATGGTGCAAGCAAAGCAATTATGTTTGGCTCCTCTTAGGGGCTACCTCTCTTTGCCACCATAAGATTAGCTCATTAATTCCCTCATTCCTCTTTAGTCCTTTTCCCTTCTTCTTTTTTTTGGGAGGTTGAAAAAAAAAAGCCCAAAGTCAACTTGTTTTTTTTTATCCACAAAAGTACTGATATTATTCAAATTGATGAGACAAAAAATTAATAAAACAATACATACTCGGGATGAGACACGAAGTCACCATATACACGAAACGAGAAAAACCATTAAACTAAATTAATGACTAGACTCTAGGGAAAATGAAAACGGGGTTTCCAAACAGATCGGGAACCAAAACAATAAATGAAAGATGCGAAACCCTAAGCTGACAGATGCTGAGACTGTGAATCTCTATTGCACCGAGGAGAGGTACACCGATGAGCAAAGTCTGAAGTTTCGGAAGGAACGGAGGTGCGCGAGGCACGAAGGACGACAACCTGACGGATCTGACATCAAAGGGCGTTTTTGATGGGGAGAGAAGGGAGATATAAGGACCGGCCGACGACGGATTTGGGCTGAGGCGGCGGCGGAACCGAACTTGTTAGGCTAAAGATTTTCAACTTTGTGATCACTTATATGTATAAATACTAGTCATAGCACTAGAGGTGGCAAAAAATTGGGTTCAGCTTAGAACAATCTAAGCCTGACTCTAAATGGTCTTAATGTTGGTCGGGTTAGAGTCGAATTTAGGATTTTAGGCCTAAAACACATTATTTTTGCGGGTATACTCGACCTGAAAATGTCACATGAGTACCAGACCCTAAGTAGATCCAATTTTTTCAAGTTAAAAAATCAAATCCGAACAAGATTAATTTTAAGGTTGGATTGCGAGTACCCACGAGTATGGGTCCATTTTGCCAACTCTACATAGCGCTACTATGACACTATGTGGAAATATTGAATCAACGTGTTAGTTAATAGAGATAGTGTGTATGATCTGAGTAGTCATTGAAACTGATAAATTCGACTGTTTTTTCACTTTTACAAGATAGTTTTATTTTGTTTCCAACAGTAGACATCGGTTAATATATTCTATCTATGTAGTTTTTGAATCTTCTACTCCTTTTGAGAAGTAAACTATACTAGTTTATATTGGTGTAGAAATACATATCAATGTGTTAGTCATTAACTTGATAGATCAAGTATCGTATGAAAAATATTTATAGAACCTCAAATTTTGGACACATTGCCAACATAATTACTATTTTAAGCTAATTCTTTGTTACTTATGTTATAAACATAGATATCAAAAGTGGTGATAAATTAAAATCGCAATTAAAATTAATTTATTATGTACAACTATTGCACATGATAAAAACATTCACTTCTAATTTTTTATTGAAATTTGAGTTTTGTATTATTTTTCACTCACTTTTATATACTATGTAATTCTTAAAATAAATAAATTATATTATTAAATTATCAAATACAAGTATCAATATACTTAAACATGTGAATGGTTGCGCACTTGCACTAGCTCCATAATCTAATAAATTATTTTAAATATTGGAGGATGCAAGCTTCAATGGAAAAGGGCATGAACTTTTCTAAGATTGGGTTTTCATTTTTATAATTTAATTATTGTTGTTGATTTTCACTTTCTTTCTTGATTAATTTGTAAAGCAATAGCTTGGATTTAAATAAAAATAAAACAGGGGTAGAGAAGAATCATTAGATGGTGGAGACAAGCTGTACTATCATGTTACATCATGTTCAATTTCTTTTGAATCAAACTAGGTGTCAAAGTATTATTATTTCTAAATATAATTCAATTCAATGAAGTGATTCAACTATCCATCATTTAAATCATAACATGTGACATGATACATTTCTAGTTGATTTAGATTCAATTTAATCAGACTCGTGCCGATTCATATTGAACACTCAATTCGTTTAATAATCAAGTCAAATTCATGTAACAAATCTAATTAGTTTAATTAAACAATTGTGCAACTCATTTATTGACTCTATAAATTTAAGAGTAAAGATGCAAAAGTTTAAGGGTTAATTACGATTTCCTACTTTGTACTATCACTCATTTGCAATTAGTTACCCTGAACTACCAAATTAACTTTTAACTACCATGTACTTTCATTCCGTTAACAATTAGCTCATCCATCCACATTTCTCTTAAATTTCGTCCGTTGACAGATGAAAATACCAAAATACTCTTTGTTTTTATTTTTATAATAATAATAAAAATAATACTAGTAATAATAATAATAATTAAAATTGTCATTGAAGAGAAAATTCAACATTGTTCTTCATTGAAGAACAAGAGCAAAATCGTCATTTTTACAAAAAAAATTGAAGATTCCGTCAAAGTTAACTGATGAATTTGGACGGACGATTTAATTGTTAACGAAATGAAAGTATAAAGTAGTTAAAAGTTAATTTGGTAGTTAATTAGAAATGAGTGATAGTACATGATAAGAAATTATAATTAACCCAAAATTTAAACATATAATATAAAAATACTCGTATAAACTAAATGAGTATAATGTATTAGATCGTGTCGGTCAGTATTAACTATTTTATTTAAACAACCATACACAAAAACAGACCGTGTAAATCTCATTTAACTAATTTAATAATCAAACAAACACTATATTTTTAACACGATCAGCAAACACGAACCATTGCTCTAATTTTTAAATACTTGTATTAGAGTAAATATTCTCCACAAAAAAAACATACTGTACAAGGAAACGGTCTTCGTTTCAGAAGTAAAAAATTCCCGTCACACTCGCTAGTTTTCCGTGCCCACTTACCCACAGACTTTTTACTTGCAGATTCTCGGCATGTGCGCGTGCGATGCACACTCCTAAAATCGTTTCCATACTGAATCTCACGCGCTTTGTACTAGCGTGAGGACAGTACAGGGTTTGGTGATGAGGGACAGAGAAACAGTAAAAGAGTGCTTTCAATACATTGGGGACCACTTACACGTGGCAACATGGTAGAGTTTGGCTCACAAGCGACAAAAGCTGGCCCATCACGTTCTGCCATCTGTCACCTGGGAGACCCACTATGTTTGTCTACTTGGAAAAGTGAATAATTATGTGTTTTTGGAAAATCAAAATTTAAATATTTAAAAAATAAAAAGAATACAAATGAGATTCTCTGCAGAAATTTCCTTTATGCTCTCACTTTTCTGTTCAAAAATCAAAACTAGTTATAGGCTTGTCAGATTTTGCCCAAAATTTCACATGAAAATAATTTATTTTTATAATTTTCTGAATCCCTCAAATTAAATGGAAATGATTTTATATTTTACCTAAAATTATACATTTTTGTTTTGAATTGATATTTAACTGAGTATTTGTTTCAACAAATAGTCCTCAAATTAGCCATGTCATTTCAATTTGATCTCACAGCTATGCAATTTTATTTTAATTGGTCTAATATGTAATTGTACATTTAAATTAAATTAAACAAAGCTTTTTTACATGTGACATGACATTTTAAATTTAGCCAATTGTCACATTTTCTTGCTATGTGGTTTCGGTAACTCCCATACTTTTACAGACTTTTTCTTTTCTTTTTTGGTTCCTTGATTTCCAGCAGCATATCAACCATTTTTCTTTGTCTCTTATTTTTAATTAAATGGTATTATTATTATTATTATTATTTTAATATCCACCACTCCAAAACTAATAGTAAAAGAAAGAAAAAAAATCAGAACTTTCTTCTTTGGTACTCTCTGCCTCCGACCAGACTTCACTGCTTTGCTTCTCATGTCCCCTTTTAATTTCACTCTCTATATGCTATATTGATGAAAAATGTTAGTATATGTAAACATTTTTTCTTAATAAAATGGTGGTTGAATTAATAAATATTATACATTAATTATTTCTATGATATTTTGATCGAATTATAATATTTCACGTGTATAATATATCTTATAAATTGGGCGCTATATTCTAAATATTTATAAAAAATGTTAGTATTCCTTGTTATTTGTAATACTTAATTTAACACTACAAAAGTATATGAAAAACATATTTTTCACGTAAATAAAATCATTAATAATCTTTTTTTAAAGAAGGAAATAGTATTTTTTTGGGGTGGTATTTTTAAGTGTGAATATTACTAGATAATGGAATCATAGACATAGATGGTGTTTGTTAGCTCTATTTGAAAATAGTAAGAAGCTGAATTAAGTGAATGAAATTGAAATATATATTTTTTAAATAATGTGTTCAGATAAAAAAATAATAAAAGGAATAGAGCTCATATTTTTGAAAAAACTAAAGTAGGCACGAAATATTTCATTTGTATAATAATATGGGTTTAATGTATATCAGTTGACTGATATAAAGTTATATCAATTGCACTAATAAGGAGGTGACACCTCATTTAAAATCATGGATCCGGACGGGTCGCTCCGCTCCCCCAAATTC
>JAYMTK010002664.1:0-13451 GCA_036897405.1 Pelargonium myrrhifolium | reverse complement strand
CCCTCCTTGTGTTCATGTGCTCACAAAGAACCCAGTCGGCTTTCTAGCGAGCTTCTGCTCTTGCCACAACTGTTCTTTCGAATCAAAAAATGTTTTCATTTGCACCGCCATGCACCCGTACCTCGTTGGGAACCCAAACAAAAGCCTACTTGGATGAAACTGGTGAGGTAGACTGGATTAACCTAAAATAGCCGATTAATTGGATTATATTCAAAAAATAATCAAGTTTAAGGGTTAAATCAATAAGTGAATGAGGACGAGGGCTAAAACCATAATTTTGTCTAGTTCAGAGGAGGCAAATGTATTTAAACCAAATTAAAAAATTTAGTTTATCGGTCAAACAGATTGTTTAACTTAATGATTCGATAATTAGACGATTCAACTAATCACTCCTCTGATTTTTATATTGAATTAAGATTCAAATTGTACGTGTTTGTAAATCAATTAAAAGTTCAAGAATGGGAGAATCTTGAAGAATCGTTTGGAGGGTAGGTAGTAGCCAACTAGAATTGATGAATTGGAAGAAGAATTAAAATAAATTTATTTATCTCGTACTTCAACCGTCATTTTCAATAAGATTTGCATCACCTGTTAAAATAGTTTCCAAATTACTTCTAAAAATACATCGCATAAACATAGTACAAAGTAGTCAAAATGAAGAAATTCAACTCTTTTTAACTTGAGTCGACAATTCGAGTCATAAAACAAAAACAAAATTTAAGTAAATTTAAATCCATCTTAATTGGATTTTTATCGTACAAGTTTAACAGGTTGGATCGTGTAATAATAATCAGATCGTGATCGAATTGACCCTATTGACATGTATTTTACAAAACATGCAAGAGAAACAGAGACCTTAAATTTCCTTCCATAACAAAGTTGCATTAATTCAAACAATGGTATGAATACACAAGCAAAACAAAACAAAATGTAATTTTTGTTGGGTCTCAGGCCCTCTTTACTATCAAAAATCCGAAAGAAACTGAAATGATTTCTCTACTGTCGATCTGACATTATTTCAGCTTCGAGTCGGGCGCTTTCTTTCTTGAAGAACTCGAACTCTTGGAGAAGTTTAGTCAGCTTCGCGGCATTGTCATCTTGAATATGTTTAGGGACCTTCTCATAGCCCGAGGCTTTTATGATGTTGTTCAACTTCTCTTGTTGTCTGTCGAAATAGAATTCAAACTCCAAGATGAGCGAAGATTTATCGTTGGCAGATGTGATTATAATTTGCAAGAAACTAAAGCGAGCTAGGGTTTTGGGCATTTGCTATATGCATGCATGCACATTCTATGCATACAAGATAGAGGTGGCAACTCGGGTTTGGATCAGGTTGAAAAGACATAACCAAAACCCGGCCCACAAGAGGTGCAGGCTGTGGATTTCAGTTTGCGGGTTTTGGATAGAAAATGAGTGGTGAGTGCAGGTTCACTCAACCCACACGAAAAATCATTAGGGTGTATTTTATGTGGCTTGAACCCGCAAAAATGCAGGTTGTATCAGTACCCACAGGTTCAGGCCTAGATTGCTATCTCTAAAATTCAACGGCTTTGTAAAAAAAAAAAAAAAGGATTGCTTACTTTTGTATTTCTTCCATTTTATTTTGTATCTTCTCACGTTCTGCTTCCGCATTAAGCGCTCCTTGAACCTTTAAATAAACCTTAAGATTTTCGTTAACATTCTCGAATGCACAGCCAGCCGGAGCTTCATCTTTTCCACTCAGTAGAACCTGTAGAATGATTTATTCAATAAAAGAGAAATAATTTAAGCCACTTTGAGCAATAACAGGCCAGCTACACCAAAAAAAAAATGCACTTGCTCGGTATATGATTTTAGAATTGCCAAGAGTCGAGAGATCTTGCTTTGTACTCTAATATACTTGATATATGTGGTGCAAGTGTATGTGCGGCTCGACAAAACTTGGGGAATTTGACCAATTACAGCATAAGTTTAGTATGGTGCAAATAAAAAAAAAATAAAAAAAACGTACCTTCAAAGATGACAAATTTGCAAGAGTTTGGATCTCAAGTTCATGGCTATTAATGATTTGTGCAACTGCATCAGTTTGACAAAACGCAAAAGCTGGCAACCTGAAAAGAATCAAGCCTATTAGAGATGAGCTGGAACTATGAATCGCCAACTTTGGTTAATGAACTTCGGAGTTACTGTATTATTTATATGGTTACCATAAATTTTTACCTTTCATTCTTTTGTTTTGTGAGAACCTCAGACCTCAGGGACCGGAGAGATTTCACTGTAGACTCAACGACATCCATCTCATACTCAACAGTATCATTTGCCCAACTCTGTGAGGTGTGAACAAGTAAAAACGGCAATCAAATATAAATGAAGAATAAACATTTGAAACTTGACGTCGTTTGATTATGTGACTAATTCCAACTGTCAGAAATTGACAGGAATGGAAGCTACTACTAATACTACTAAAGTATATTTTATGCAAGCTGAACCAACAAAAAGTGGGTCGAGTTTCGGGTGCCCGCAGGTTCAGGTCCAAATTTCCAACTATGTCCTGTAGACCATCTAACTTCCAAAATAGACCTCATTACTTTAGATAGTAAATTTTACCTCTACAGGGGACGGATACTCGCATGTCATAATAGATTCTTTCCTTGCAATGGAGGTTGAGTGAGGAAGCCGCTGCCAAAGCTCCTCGGTAACAAATGGCATGAATGGATGAAGCAATCGCAGGCCATTTTCCAAACACACCCATAATGCAGCTCTTGCAGACTGCCTTTCAGAGACAAATGCTGATTCGTCACCAGTAAAGTAGGGCTTGACTGCTTCAATGAAGACATCACAGAACTGGTATTGCCACCAAGAATATACTGTACTGGAAGCATCTGAAAAATCGTATGAATCCAATGATGATACAGTTTTGGATATGGCCTTGTTCAGCACCGAGAGTATCCACTTGCAGCTAAACGGCATGGTATTTGGGTTAATAGACGCTGGAGGGACATAATCGTCTCCAAGCTTGCTCATAGCAAACCGGACAGCATTCCACAGTTTGTTACACCACTGACGGTACCCAACCACTCTTTGGATATCCAGATTTATCTTATCAGACTGAAGAAAATGAGAATGACATATTAGCAAACGGCATTAAATAAGCATAGAGATGTTAGAGAAAACGAAGAACATACTTGAGCCGTGTAAGAGACGAGGGCAAAACGGAGAGCATCTGCACCGCATTCAGATATACCATTAGGGAAGTCTTTCTTCTGACCCTCTTTGGCAACGATCAGTTCGTTTTTATCCAAGTTACCCTCCTCCAGCCTTTTGTGAAGACCATCTAGGGATATCCCATTTATTACTTCTAGAGGATCAACAACATTACCCAAAGACTTCGACATCTTACGTCCATGTGCATCACGAATCATAGGATGCAAGTAAACCTGAATGAGAAATATAGGTCAGTAGATTTGCTTCAATATTTGTCGTCTCACACAAATTAATGAAACTACACTAATTGCTAGGTTTCTTGTTCTATTGAAATGCTTACACACCTTGCTGAAAGGAACATCACCCCCCAATGTGATTCCTAGCATCACCATCCGAGCAACCCAGAAAAAGAGAATGTCATGTCCAGTTTCAAGCACTGAAGTTGGATAAAATGCCTTCAAATCATCTGTTTGATCTGGCCACCCCAACACAGATAGTGGAAAGAGACCAGAAGAAAACCAAGTGTCCAAAACATCTGGATCTTGAGTCATCTCAAACTTCTTCCCAGCAAATGTTCTGGTAGCCTCATCTCGAGCCTCATCCATATTTCTAGCAACTATCCAGTGGTCATTGTATGCACCGAGTTCCTTAAGTACATCATCCTCAACTGTAACATACCATGCAGGAATGCGGTGGCCCCACCAAAGTTGCCTTGAGATGCACCAATCACGAATATTTTCAAGCCATCTGTGATGTTCAAGGCTCAGAGTTATATAATGATTACTGTGCAGAAATAAATATGAAAACAATATCAACTGCCAATAGAATGGCAAGAAGCGATAATGTGTGCAACATATTATGGAGAAGTCCATAACATGATTGAAATTCCTCCCCAAACTTTTCAAGTACTCATCTGACTTATTATTAGATGTGTGCATCATGTGTGTGCATGTGCATGCTTAATGAATATTAATGAACATCAGCATAAATAAGCCAATCCATTTTTAGTCATGGAAAAAGTTATTGAAACAGAAATATGTTCTAAAACCTGCATAAACACATGTAAGTCCAAAGGTCAAAATGGTATGACTTACTTTAGTCCTCAAATCATTGATACTGCAACAAGAACTCCAAATTAATAATTGAAAAATAAAAAAGGCATGTTCTACATAGCAAGTTAGCATGATGGTACCTCTTCCATTCGGCGGTATATTGTTTTGGAATGATCTCCAGTTTCCTTTTCTCATCATCCGTCACAGCTTCAAGAGCTTGCTTTGCCATAACATTGCAACTCACATACCACTGGGGCTTTATCATTGGCTCAATAACATCATTGCTTCTTGAACAACGGCCAAGGCGCATCTCATTATTCTTAGCACCACGGTAGAGTCCCTGTAAGAAAAATAATTATCAAATATAAATTAAACGAGCAAATAAAGAAACAGGTTGTACATTGAAAATATAAAAGTATTGAAGAAAATGGAACGAAATAGGCATTGGAAATTTGTTAACTTGAAATTGAAATATGTTGTATAAGTCAGTGAACCTGGCCTATCACAGAAAACGTCAACACCTTTTGCATATGCATGCTTGGGCCAGGAAAGAAGAAAGAGAATTGTAAATTAGAGGAACAGCGCAAAAACATGTACCAACGCCATTGTAACATAAGATGCTCCCACCCAGCAAATTAACTACTTACTTGAAGTTTGTTATTATATGCTCAAATTATTAGGATCACATCACACACTGACAAATAATGATGATTTAAAATAAAAACTTCATCTTCGTTTTTTTTTCAGTAACTTCATCTTCATTAAAAGCTCTACTAATGTCAATTTTATGAGAAGTAAAATTGAAGCCTCAGTTACACTAGAGACTATGACGAAGTGGTAGTACCTTCTTCTGTAATGCTTCTGTTACAGCCTCACGGGCCTTAAACCGCGGCATCCCTGCGAACTCTGAACCACCATTGGTATTTATTTTGCCATCATCAGTAAAAATGTTAATGAATTCAAGATTGTGACGCTTCCCAACCTCAAAATCATTAGGATCATGGGCTGGAGTGATCTGCAAAATCATGAACGGATGACTAAAAATGCAGGCAGTGTGAAAACAAAACTCAGAATTTTAATGCTCTCATTCATAGCATTTGGAAGGGGGGGAAACGCTACCTTAACAGCTCCAGTCCCAAAATTTGGATCAACAAGTATCGCATCAAGCACTATGGGGAGTTTCCTTCCATTGAATGGGTGAATAGCATATTTGCCATGAAGTTTCTGGTACCTAGGGTCTTCCGGATGAACAGCAATGGCAGTATCACCAAGCATTGTTTCCACCCTAGTAGTGGCTACAACAATCTCACCAAGCCCTCCCTCCAAAGGGTAAGCAAATGACGTTAAAACCCCAAACTCAACTGGACTATCATATCCGGGGACCTTTAACAGAGTTCTTTCCTTGATGTCCACATAATCCACCTACAAATATTCTACAAGTTCCATATGAGTATGATGGTTATTCGTATCGAGTGACTATGCCACACTAAAGGCACTTGCTTACCTCAATATCCGATATAGCTGTTCGTAAGACACAATCCCAATTCACCAGTCGGAGATCCCTGCAGATGCCAAAGTGAATACTAATCAAAATTGAAGATCAAACATATATAAAAAAAAAAATTGCTTAATCTTAAAAACATAATAAAGATATTTTTCATCAATGACGTGAGAAATTGAGAATTGGCTGAACATTTAGGGAAAAAAAAAAGCCTAGTCAAATTGTTACTTTACTGAAGTTCATACGACAACATACTGATAAAAGTATGGATGAACTAAGTCATTCCGACAAATTCTATTTACTTTTTTTGTCGGCGTGCTATGTCAAGCTTACCTATAGATAAGATCTTTCTTGTACAGCCTTACAAAAGCCTCAGTCACAGCCTTTGACCTTTGATCATCCATTGTAAAGCACTGTAAAAGAAACAAAAATTATATACATATATATATATATATCATATATGTATATCAGAATAGGACATTTTTTTTGAAACAGGGGAAATAGTAACTAAATTAATGGCTATAGTGCAAGTAACGGAACTTTTACCTCACGAGACCAATCAAGAGATGCCCCCAACCGTCGTAGTTGCTGTAAAATTGTTCCCCCATACTCATTCTTCCATTTCCAGACCTTTTCACAACAATATGACCAACAGCAGGTTTATATTAGCACAACAAATTCCTTCAGTTGAAAAATCAATTTGTAGTATGCAATAACTAGTGAAAGTCCAATCTCACTTCAGATACAAAACTCTCCCGACCAATTTCATGTCTATTCATGCCACGTTCACGCATTAGCTTCTTCTCCACAACAACCTTCAAAATAAGGTCAAAACGTTCCGGTCAGCTCATGAAAACTGTCCAGTGTGTGTTGCTTAGCAGAATTAAACAGTGCTATTTGATACAGTATAACAGCAATAAAATGGAAGGAACCTAACCTGTGTTGCTATTCCAGCATGATCCATCCCAGGCACCCACAAAGTATTATATCCAGACATTCTCCTCCAACGAATAATTGTATCCTGCATACAAATTTTTCTTTTTCAGAAAACAGAATAACAATCTACGCTGCTGCATATGTTAAAAATAAATCTGCTTGAAAAGAAACAAAGTTTCATTGCATACCTCAATAGCAGCAGTAAGGGCATGGCCTATATGTAAGGCCCCAGTCACATTTGGTGGGGGAAGAACCTGTCAATGATATCCAATGAGATAGATTGTCTTTTTATTTTTTAGCAACATTAGAAATTCGTCAAGATGCTTACAATAACAAATGGTGGCTTGGAGCTGCTGGCATCCGCCACAAAGAAGCCTTCTTTCTCCCACCATTGATACCACCTAATTAACAAACAATACGAAGACAATGTTATAAATAAGCTAAATCATGATTTCGCGTGCTGTAACACAGAACAAAATTCCACACTTACGACTTTTCAACTGCAGCTGGGTTGTACTGTTTCGCCATTTGAGAGGAAAGTTTTTTCTTCAGACCGGCAGGAGTTTCAGGATCAATATAGTCATCAGGGTTCTCCTCACCAGCATCCCGCTTCACATTCTTCTTTGCAGTCTTCTTAGGGGCATTAGATTCCTGTTGTTCCTTTATAACATCACAATAAGAGACAGTTACTTCAGAATTCTCAACATAACTGACTATACAAAAAGGTTTTTACTTATTGATATGCATTAGCAAAGTTATCGAAAACCACAGGTCCGCTTTAAGCCGAGAGGATCAATAACAGTAAACAAAACTGAAAAAGGAAAACAAAAATTTCCTTATAAATACCTTGAGCTTGGCTAATTTCGCCTTTTCCTGAGCCTTGAGTTTCTTTAGCTCTTTCTCCTTTGCCTACATAAAAGAGAAAGAAACTTGTAAAAACAAAGAAAACCTTATGTGCAAGTCAATAAACATCGTCAGCCATTAAAATCCCAGAAACCAAACTAAGTGACTAATCAATCAAACATCAAATTCAGATCACACATGCAATCCTCCATAAGCTAAGGACAAGACCATTAAATTCACTTGTTAGTTCATATTGACACCAAAAACCCAATTTTTACCAATTCACATCTCTGAACTCCATTCACACCAAAATGATATCTTCATCATCTAGCAGAACTAAATACAACACAAACTTGCATTTTAACGCTTGCAATTAGACTAAGTGACTAATCAATCAAACATCAAATTCCGATAGTTCAGAGCACACATCCAATCCTCCTCAAACAAAAAGGACACGACCATTTGATTCACTTGTTAGTTCATATTGACACCAAAAATCTAATTATCACAGATTCACATCTCTGTCACTCCATTCATACCGAAATCATATCTTTATCATCTAGCAGAAATCTATACAGCAAAAGTTTGCATTTTAATGCCTCAACTTGGACTAAGTGAAAAATCAATCAAACATCAAATTTCAATAGTTAAGAGCACACATACAGTCCTTAAGCAAAAAAGAACCAAGACCACATGCACTTGTTAGTTCATCTTGACACCAAAAATTTACCTATTCACACCAATCTTATCTACATCATCTAGCATAACTCAATACAACAAAAGCTTTGCATTTTACACAATCACACAAAACAAAACTAAGAAAAAACCTTCTCTTTCCTGACAATTCAATTGACAATACCATTCATATTGACACCAAAAATCTCAAAATTTAACTTTTCACATCTTTGTTACTTCATCCACACCACAATCTTATATTCATCATCTAGCAAAACTCAATACAACAGAATACTTGCATTTTACACAATCACAAAAAAAAAAAAAATACTAAATAAATAAAAACCAAACCTTCTCTTCTTTTTTCTTCTTCCTCTCTAACTCCTCAGGAGTCTCGGTTTTCTTCTCCGGCTGCTGCGACTGCAAATCCAACAATTCAAAACACTCAATATATGGACTCTGAAAACTAAGAAACACACACAAAACAAATCAAAACAAGAACTAATCGAAAATGTAACTTGCCATGTTGATGCTGCAAAATTGCAGTTTCTTCTCCAGATGCTACTGAAAATTTGCAAATTGCGAAAAATCAACAAAGCTTAAGCAACCAGGAGCTTTTTGATTGACGAGAGCTTCGGGATTGAGCGGAATGGGAGCGAAGCTGAGATGGAGATTGAGTTTCAGCAGAACAGTTACAGTAAAAGTTGTGTCTTTTGTGTTCTTGGAGAACAATGTTGCTTAACAATATTTAGGGTTTTATTCGTGGGCCAGACTTAATACATTTCTCTTTTGGGCCTTGGGCTAGGCTTCAATAGGCCCATTTGTACCTTCACTCAGTTGACATTTAGAGGTGGCACAATGTCGGGTTCGGGTCGGGCTTGGGATCGGGTTGAAAGCACTCTATCCCGACTCTACATGGTCTTCGGGTAAAGCGGGTTAGGGTCGGGTATGTATAGGGTCAAACTTCGGGTTTGGGGCATGAAATAGTGGGTATACTTGAATCCGATAATTTTAAGGTTGGATTGTAGGTACCCGCATGTACGGATTCATTTTGCCGACTCAAGTTGACATTTCCAGGCACATTTAAAGGAATTTACTTTTCGTGTGGTTTTGCAAAGCTTGCGGTTTGTATCTCAACAGAATACATAGGTGGCAACTACGGGGTTCGGGTAAGTTAGTGTAATGTGTACAGATTCGTGTAGGTTTGTCCGATCCAACTTGATACAAATTGGATGCCGAACGGATTATGGGTTTATGTGTTTAGATGCAAATTGTCAACTTTAATGTGGCATGACGCGTAATGAATGTGTTTATACTTGTTACTTTTATAATTATGATGTGATTATGTTGAGCCTCAACATCACGCACGCACACAATTAGCTATTGTTGTCATGTAGTAGGTGGGTATCACGCTAACCAATTCATCCAATTTAGTTAAATGTGATAATTAAAGAAGTCGTGTTTTGTCGTGAATGAATGTGAAGACTATAAATGACATATATTTTCTGTCTTTTATTTTTATGCTTTATGTTTTAGTTTTATCGCATTACTTTTGATTTTACGTTGTTAGTTGGTTTTATGCTTCTGGTTTTGGAGTGTATGTGTAGCGTGAATACTATCAGAAAAATCATTCTTTGTAACTTAGGTTTGTTTTGTGGGTTTATTATTGTGGGTATTATGAATTGGAATGACGCGTGCATCATTTTGGTTAAGTGCGGACTGCGGAAGCACTTGCTGTGATACGCGACTGTGGACCGTTCTTTTGCAAATGAAGTCGGCCCATAACTGTACACACAATTATATAACAACACTTTTGATAGAGAGAAGAGAAAAAGGATAAAACACAACTTTGTATGTTGAAAATTTCAAATAAACTAGAGATAGAACTAAGTTCTTGTACATATTTATTTATGGAAAATCCCAATAAGTGCATAGCTTCATGCAAAGAGTGGAAAGTTTAAAAGTTTACGATCTATCGATAAAAACATGTAAACGAACTTAAATGAGTTTAAACACAAACGTTTAAATACGTTTATCGACGACCTGCAATTTTTTTCACTGTTCGCAGATCTTGAAGTTCTACACTTATATGGGTTTTTCTCTATATATTTATTCATTTATTAGCACTCAAATGGGGACTTGGGTCATCATGCAAAGCCAAAGCTTGCAAAATCAAGAGATTTTTTGCCATAATGAACATTGCTAAAGAAATTGTTCATGTAATCTCCAAAGAGAAACTCTCTATAATTGGCCACACCATCTCTCTCCACCACCTCACCCAATGGCCCTATCTTCTCACTTGGTTTTGGTATGGTGAATATTGGCACAGACACTCTTGATGTGGTGCTTGTGGTTCTCACTCTATGCTCTGCACTTTTGTACCTTCCATTGCTCAATACCTAAACAACAACAACAAATCATATAAATAAGTACTAAGAAAATGAGCGAACAACGAAAGAAGTGCAGAGTTCAAAACGTTTAAACATTCGAATTTCCGTGCTCACACTACAAGAATTTGGGCTTTAGGAGGCCTAATAGTTGAATTCCTGACCTACAGTAAACAAAAATCTACGGGGATAGCCCCAGCTATGACATTCTCCTATATACTATTATTGGAGACTCTTCTCCTATAAGATCATCTTCTAATGTCCATCATAGAGACGAATATTTTGAAGACGACTTTGTAACCTTATAGGAGACCGATTTTGTCATAAGAGACCGATTTTGACCGTCTCGTAAAGTCAATTTTCTTGTAGTGTCATTCGTATTCATCTGATAACATTTTTCATGATAAACATACAACGTGCACTTATTTGCGCAATAAAGATATGTATACTTTAGTTTTATCATTTTTTATAACTATTTTAAGAGTTAGTCTAGAAGATTGAATACATTTAATTTTGTTGTCACAGAAACCGCGTCATTTCACGAATATTTTTAAGAAAAAATCATCCAATTAACACAAAATTTTAGTATAATTTGAATATAAATCGTTTCCTATGCAATCCAAAAACGATATATTTTGAATCATCCTTACTTGTAGTGCATCGCCAACGTTGATCACCAAAGCTCCCGGGATGGGTGGAATCTCCATCCACTCCCCTTTCCTTTTCCCATCCAAATCATTTTCGAGTTTCACATACAAACCACCAATCCCATCTTGTAGCAACACGGTTAGGGTTCCCATGTCCGAGTGGCGGCCCACGCCCACAGTGACCTCAGGGTTAGGGCACGTCGGGTAGAAGTTCATGTTGACCATCTTTAACCCTATGAGCGCATCAATTCTTGATTCATCTATTGTCACTCTAAGATTTTCTAGCAAAGCTCTTAGTAGCTTCTTCACCATGTCAATCGATGTTTTGAGGTACTCGAGTGACACATTCCTGAAAATGACAAAGAAAAAGTACAAGACAACGAATAAAAGAATAGTTATATGCATGATAATAAGAAATATAAGAAAAGACTGAATACATAGATAAGTGCGCACACTTTCAAAAGTTAGGAGAAAATTAAATAGTGTGAAAATGAAATTTTATAGACATGCATTATAAATTAAACAAAACGATAACTCTTAATCGATAATCAGAGGTCAAATCGATATATTGACGAGTCCTCGATTTAACTTATGTGAACAACTAAGCCACTTAACAAGGTAATAACCAAAAAACTTAAAATATTATTATTTTGTCCATTCTTTTTCAAATCTGACTCATTAATATTCAAATTTTGAAAGAAAGAATAAGAAGGTACAGTACACAAATATAATTGCACTAATAAGTACACACGCTGAGTATGAAATGAGTCCGGCGAACGTCTGAAAATGTATAAAAACAGAAATCTAGAGACGAACATTGAAAATAATATTGACAAACATGGGAAATTCTTAATTGCACCCATCAGACTCGTTAATATTCAAATTTTGAAAGAAAGAAGAAGAATAAGTTGAAGTACACAAATATAACTGCAGTAACTAATACACACGGTAAGTATGAAATGAGTCAGACGAACGTCTGAAAATGTGTAAAAACAGAAATCTGGAGACGAACATTGAAAATAATATTGACAAACATGGGAAATTCTTACTTGCACCCATTAGACTCGTTAATATTCAAATTTTGAAAGAAAGAATAAGAAGTTGAAGTACACACATATAACTGCACTAACCAATACACACGCTAAATACAAAACGAGTCAGACAAAGGTATGAAAATGTGTAAAAACAAATATCTGGAGACGGAACATTGAAAATAATATCGACAAACATCGCAAAAATCTTACTTGCACCCATTGGGCCAAAAGTCAAGAGCCTCTTGATCACTAGTATACACCATACTAACATAGTCCTTCCACTCCAAGGCCTCCTCTTTCTCAGGCACAAAGCTAGTCCCATACTTCACATGAGGACTAGGGCTCACCCCCTTCAAATAAACCGCCTTCTTCTCCGGAGGCTGCCCGAAGAACTCGTGGGCCGCCTCCTTGAGCCCCTCGAGGAGCTCGACCGGGACTCCATGGTTCACCACTTGGAAGAACCCTAGGGTTTCAGCAGCCCTAGCAATTTGGGACACCACTAGGTCATGGTTAGACCCTTCAAGCTCGGACATGTCAATGGGTGATTGGTTGAGTAACGTAGCTTTTTGCTTGTCAATTCGCTCCTTCGGGGGTTGCACGTAACATTCTGGTACACCGGAGAGGCCCGAATCCACCATTCCCTTCACTCCATTGCCTCTCCGGACAACGAATTCGAAGAGGGTTAAGCTATCTTGGACAAAAGATTGAGACATTTTTGGTTTTGTGAGTTTTGTATGATGAAATTGTGATATGATTATGATATAAAGTGAACATATATATATATATATATATAGTAGTAAATGGTGAACATTTTTTTAGTGCAACCACCGGAAAGGCAAGATCTAGTACTATAGGGTGTTTTTTATTCGGATTAAAAAGGTGAGGTAAGCAAAAATTATTTGTATGCATAACATTCTATATATTTGAATATTTGTTGAATTCATCAACTAGTCACAATCTCACCTACCATTTGCATGGTGAGAGAAATAGAGCAGCCAGGGTTAGTCGGATAATATTAGTAGCTGAGACTCGGTCAAGATATACACAAAAATAAATTGGAGCGGGTGTTCTGCTCCCGCAAGGTTATTGAAGTAGATTTGAGTGGTAATGTATGAGTTATCATTTGACCAATCATCAAAAAAATTGAGTGAGATTCTTGTATACATATTCTAAATAACAAGGAGATTGCTTAA